>VDFB02350605.1:0-15828 GCA_007258455.2 Sequoia sempervirens
CTTTAGAGCAAAAGGTAAAAGTACAACAAGTTAAAACTCTAGTGAAGGTTTGGACAACAGAAGCAAGTCAACTAAAGAGGGTCCAATAAATGCATTCATAATGTAGAAAATGAAGTTATCATCAAGTCTTCAAAACACATATCTAAAATACAACAGTTTCTTCATCAGTTTCACTATGCCACAACAATGAGTTAAGGATCCTTTGCTCACCAAAAGAACAATATGCAAAGATTTCATCATAAGGAACAATAGACAAAGCTTTCAAAATAGGAGGTTTTTATGGAGTTTCAACTACAAAAGGGTAAAAATGTTGAAGAATAGAGCTTTTGAGGACACGAGTTTTGAACCCATACTTCCAAGACACAAACTCAGGATGGAGGAAAGAGTAAATTTTTTTCAGTAATAAGCAATATTGTCTCCCTCTCATCACATTCAAAGGCAAGAAAGTGCATTTCTTTACAAGTCTTAAATAACACTCAAAAAAATATAAGCCCACGGTCTTGCATGAGGAGAGAAACCCTTTTGTCTTTTCAAAAAATAAATGGCATTGTTTCCTTTTGGTCGCATTCAAGAAAATAAGTCAAACACCCATCAATTCCCTCATGGTTGCAGCCATATAAGTATGCAAATACCTAGAAAAA
This sequence comes from Sequoia sempervirens, assembly GCA_007258455.2. Classification (NCBI taxonomy): domain Eukaryota; kingdom Viridiplantae; phylum Streptophyta; class Pinopsida; order Cupressales; family Cupressaceae; genus Sequoia; species Sequoia sempervirens. The sequence continues at coordinate 642 of VDFB02350605.1, forward strand.
TCTTGGTCGCGACTAAGAAACTATGGGGTGATCCCACAAAGCTGGTTTACAATTTCAAGGAGATTCTGATTTTTGTTGAAACCACATATTTTTAGAAAATATAATGATTTAAGCCTTTAAAAGTTTCATTTAAAGAATTCCAATTGAAGAGGGTTTGGTCAAACTACCTTAGATCAAACCCCCTTGGATAGAACCCCGCTAGTTTTAAACCATACCTATAACGGAGTCTCCTTTACACTTGCCAAAATGTTGATAAAAAACCACTTTTGATTTACCTTTTGGGGGATCAAATGGATTCATTTAATTTTTTTATTTTTTTAAAGTATGTAGTCCTTATTATAAAATTCCCAAAAAGTATAATTTTAAATAAATTTAATTTTATTATTATATTTATTTTTTATTTCTTGTGAATGTAGGTTTTTCACCGAGAAGCAAGCTCTTTGTTCTGCGCGTGGAAAAATAGCAGATTATCAAAAAATTGAAAAAATATGAGTGCACGGATATTGAAGTCCTTGATCCAACAAAAGAAAATTGTGAATTTGAATACATGAAAAAATTTGTGTTATATAGTCGCCTATTTTGGATTATGGTGAACGACTGCAAAAGACTTGATTGGAAAAAAAGAGCTTATTCAATACAAAACCTTATAAATGATTGGAAGCACTAGATATCCATGGTTACAAATCTAAAATTCGAAAAAACTAAATTTCATCCTTCATGGAAAAAGTTGTGTTGCTCTGATGGTGGTCAGATATGAAAAATGTCACAAATCACTAGTTTGCATCATCTTCAAATTCCTCACGGTTTAGCTGCTATAGGTGCCCGAAAGTGAAGATTTAGTTAGAAAAAATTAGTTTAGTGTCCAGTTTGGCCAAAAATTGTAAACTAGTATTGTGGGATCACCCTATGAGGGGTTTTACATATAGTGTAAAATACAGTGAGAAAATTGAATACCCAAGTGAGCATTTTTCAAGCTGCACCATGTATATGGCGTATAGAGTTTTTGACAACAAATGCATGGAGATACAAAGATATTTATTCATTTTGCAACCTTTTGAGTTCAAATCGAGCATCAGGAAACAAGAAAATATATAGAGCTTAAGGAATTGAGAACTTACCCAAGTTGATGTTGATTTCTCACAATGGAAATGCATTCAAAATGCCCTTTTAAACTTCATATGGAGGTGTCCATGGTGGCCAAAGAGATGAGGGAATCAACAAGAAAAATGAAGCAAGAAAAAATGCATAAAAAAACTAGTCAAGGTCATGGCATAAAGGCCTGAAAATGCTTCAAAAATGAGGGGAAAATCACCAAATTTGTAAGCAAGGAACACTTACCATGTTTTTTTTGTAGAAGACCCTATAAAAATCACTCAAATACAACTCAAATGTTGAAGATCAAGCTATCAAAACCTACCATCAGCATGGTGGTGTAGAGGTTCTTTTCTAGGAGATGTCAAATGCAAAATGAAAGAGTAATTAGGGCTTGGATGCTTTTACTTACATGCCCTAATTCGAATGGTGCTCTTTTTTTACTTAAGCTTTTAAAATAAAATCATTTCACATTATTGACATGTATGTGGTCTTGATTTGTTAAGTTAATCGACCTAGCAAATAAAGATGGATCATGAGTTTTGATGAAGTGTCAAGCTCATAAAATACTTTGCATTTTCTAGTGAAAGAAAAACTTCATGTTTAGCATGATTTTGAACAAAAATAAATGAAGTTAAATATTAGTGGTAATATTTCAATAATTACCTTAATATTTAGCATGTGATGCATTAAAAGGACAACTTCACATATTAAATATTAAAATAATCATCGATTGATTATTTTTTAATAGTTAAATCAAACAGTTACCTTTGATCAAAACCATGCAAGAAACACAAAGAGGTGGAACTAGAGTTAGTGGGAGTCATCCTGAGTGTTGTATTTTTTTGACTTGGAGTTATTTCTCAATTTTTTGGAGATCACATCGATTGAGGCCATTGTTCATGCAATTTTTTGGGACATAACCTCAGTTCTACATCAGTTCTCGAGATATTTTGATCATGCATATTGACAGGAGGAGTTTGCAACATTCAGTGTTCAATTTACTTCAATTGTGGGCCCTCTTTTCAAGGTCTTTCTTCTTTGCTCGTGAGAGGATATTTTCAAGATATTTTCCACTTTCAGTTAACTGTTTCTTCCACCTCTCGACACATTGGAGTTATCATACTTTGTATATATTGAGAAAAGACTTAGTTTTTTCTCAGTTCTTGTTTTCTGCCTTTGCATTCTACAAAGAGAATATCTTGTAACAACTTTTATTTGATTAATATACAACAGTACTTTATTTTTCAGCATATTATTCAATTTTTTTGCAAAATTTTCCTTCAGAATATTAAAAATAAATATAGTTGCCTTCGAAGCTTCGACTGGTGTTTTGTATCTTTTAAGTGATTTGATGCAAGTTTAATGTGTTTCAATCCAAAAACCTTTAATTTTTTTTCTTTTTTATTGATGCATATACACAATTGTAGTTTATCACAGGTCACTAATTATGCCTTTAAAGTTTATATTTTCTCTTAATTTTTGAAAACCCAGTTTTCCTTAGTAAGGTAAAATTAAGCAGAGCCTTTTAGTGAAACATTTATGTGATTAAGGTGCTCGAGTTGAGCTGTGTTGACAAATTTTCTGAGAGTATTAGTTGTGAATGGGTCTGCATTTAGTTTTCTTTAGTGCATCACCTCCTAGAAGTAGTTTACCATTAGAGTTTCATTCAGTAATCTTTATCCCTTTTCCCACAAAAGTTGTTAGATTCTAGGAGATCAAAAGGGGAACAAGCCCATAACCGAGAGGTTTGTCCTCATTATAGGGTACCCACAACCTGAGGATATTCCAATGTTACAAGGGATTACTAAGCTTTATAGCTTTGCATTCAGGTGCAATCCCTCGTGATAATAGCTTTTGGCACACCCAGTGGGACTCTGAAGTTCACTTCAAAGAAAGTATTCAAATTTCAATTTTCTGTTCTAGTATATATAGCAATTTTTTTACCTTTCAGAGGTTACAATTTATACCTAGTGACTCTAAGCACAATCTACTAGTTTCAAGAAGACAAAGTGCTAGTATGTTTCATCTTTGCAAAATAAATCTAATTCACTTTGATTTCAAGAAGTTTTCTAGGTTTCAAATGCTTTAACATGTCAGGTTTTTATGAAAAGATCATGTTTCTACCTTCATTTCATGAAAATACTACCTATCCACATCCTTATCAACCATATTAGGCTAGTCATGTTGTTGGTTTTATTCCAAATAGCCATGCAATAGTAGTATATCAGTATGCTCAAAATGCTTACCTCTCACCCACCCTTGCTCAACCTTCATATCAACATTTATATGTTCAAAATTAGCTCCAAGAGGTTGATGATATGAAGAATAGCATGAATGACACCAAGGAAATATTGACCGATATCACAAAGAAGATAGAAGAGTACAAGAGGCAACAAGAGCTTCATTTGTAGCAGTAAGAGTTAGACTATCAGGCCTACCTTCATGAACAAGAGTTGGAAACGCAAAGGATATAGTTTGAAGAAAATCTCGAGAGGGAGTTAGCAGCAAAAGAGGAGCAGATAAAGTTTTTGTTTTCTTATACACAAAATCATGGGGTCCAAATAACTCCTATCATTCTAGATCAGCCCTTGCAAGATGAGATTAATAAGTATGTCATTCCAAATTTTAAGCAAAAGGAGCCTCTTAATTTTGCTAATCAACCTAGTAAGCTTGAAATTCCAAATTTCATAAGCCTTCACCCTTTGCAAGTTGAGGAAAGTAATCAGGTATAGCCTAGTGTAGTTACAGAGTAGCCCATTGATCAAGATATCTCACTCATCATGGAGAAGCTTAAAAATATAGATCCCTTGCATTTAGCTGTAGAGTACTACTGACAAGAGCAACAAAAGATTGAACAAAAGCAAGAGGTTGTTGCTGATTGTACCATCTTCTCAGCTGATTATGAGAATAATGTATGTGCCGAGAAGGTTGGTTCAATGGATAAGGTACCATATGAAGAGGAAGATTCAGTTTCTTTATTTTCTTAGCTCCCTAATTTTGACGATAGTAATGAGGAGAACATACAAATTCTCATCTTACCAGCTGATTTGGGGCAGCAAGAAAACATTATGGAACAACAGAATATTGACAATTATTTTGAGGTATCCAGTTGGTACAGTGATGAAGAAGATATAAAAAGACTATCCAAAGAAGAGATCCCTATTTGCAAAGAAAATATTATTCTCCATGGATGCAAAAAATATGATTTATTTGTTGAAATCCCTTTATTTTTTGTTGTTGATGATGAAAATGTATGTGAGCTAACAAAATTAATAAGTTGTGATAAGCAAAAAGATGAACATAATATTGACAGGGTGTTGATTTGTGAACAAATATATGAAAGCAACCCTAATTTGAATGATCAAGAGCTTGAAGAGGATCTACCTCAACATGAAATGGAGCTTTTTTTCTCATGCTTGGATGTTATGCCAATACCTTTGGCGGAGGAAAATCTTGAACAACTAGAACAACAAGCTTTCAAACAAATTGGTGATGGGACTGACAAGGAAGAGTTGTTTGCTTCTTTGGATCAACCTTTGTATCCTTTTGAAAAAGATGAATCTTCTTTAACTTGTTCCAAGGATGAATGTGGCATCCTTCATTTAGGAAAAGTTGTAGAAGAAAATACCTTACGGCCTATAGAAGAGGACAACATGAACTATTTTGAAGAACTCCCACAGTTTGTTGATGGAGAGTTACATTCCAGTATGGAGGTGAAACCAAATGAGCAGTAGATAGAGAACCTTTTCTCAGTTTTCCAGCAGAGGTATCAACTTCTTGATCAAGAGGTTGAACATATTGATGGTTCATTTTTAGGGGCAATTATAAATACTAAAATGGAAATGCATCAAACAAAAATCTCTAAGAATGAAGAAAATTAGAATGGAGAACATGAGGAGTAGCCTATAAGCCAAATCCAATCAGCATTGTTGCAGGAGTTTACTGTTGTTCAGAAGTTATCTCAGTGAAAAGAGATTGAAAAATTAAAGCATGAGCATGAAGCTGAAAGTTACAAATTGAGTGCCATGACAAGGGGATGTCCTATTAGACACCTAACACAGTTGGAAGACAATCAACAAGAGTTACCAGTTGAATTACTTGCTTGGGAGCACAAGATTGAGCATCAAAAGGGATCAATGCAGGTTACTCACCCTATTCAAAATAGTTGCATGCACCTCTTTTCTAAGATAGAAAGGGGGGTGGTTTTCATGATTGAAGAAGTGTTTAATTTTTCCACCCAACATTTACTTTTCCTATATCATAGTTGGACAATTTGCAAACATGAAGCACATCCTTTGTCATTACGAAAGGGCAGCTATTTATTACAACTAGTGAATGGTCATGTTTGAGCACTAACACTGTTGGTTAGTGTAGGGTAGGATAGTTTTAGTTAATAAGTGCCATGGCACATTTCATTTCAGTTCAATTTTTCTTTCAATAAGTGCAAATGCTGCACAGTTTTCTGGCTCTATCTTAAACAGAGTTATGCTAGTTTCTTTCAGTTTTGTTTGTTGTTGAGTTATAGAAGTTTTGAGTCAAAAAAGATAGAGAAATGGGTTGCATGCCAATTGGATTATCAAGACAATGAATCTAGATTGCTTAGCAGGAAAGCATTCAGTAGAAATTTCCAAAAATGTTACCAAAAATTTCACCTGTAGCTCATTTTGGTAGAGTTGGAACCATTGTCTACATCTAAGGTGAAAGGTATTTACATTAAAATTCTGCCAGTCATTATTATTTTGCATATGAATTTTTATTATGAGTTTCAGTTTTATTATACAACACTTTACAATAGAAAGGAAACTACAATGATTGCATAATGTTGTTGTATTTTATTCATTTTGAAATGAAAGTGTATACAATGTTGTTGTTCCGTACAACAAGATTGAAAACTTTCTTGAAAGTCCCACACAAGCCATGGGAATGACTAAATTAAATTGATATAAAATAGAAAGTAGGCTACATATATGAAGATGAAGTAGTATAAAAACACATAAAGAGAATTCATATCCATCATTTCCTGGAAATGTTGGTGTTGATCCTCCTATCTTCAACTTGGTCTTCTTGTCTTCAGCTCCTCTCATACCCAGTCTTCAGAAGCACCTGCAATTGATTAAAAAAGTTGTGTTAGAGCTCAGGATATAAAACTCATCATATGTTTTTATCAACAGATATAGAACCTATAGCTATGATGCATCAATTCAATTCATCAAACATCAGATACATGTGGATATCGAAAGAAAATCAACAAAAAGAACAGTGAATTTCATTATTTTCATCTAACTTGTTTGTTCACTATGCAGGTACATGGACATGTTTCATTGTTGGTTCATCATGTTCAACATTTTAGCATGTGGTGTAAAATGTGGCTCCCACAAGGGTCGAGCCCAACATGTTGAAAGTAACAAAATCTTTAATGTTTGAATATCATATGCAAACATAGTTTATCTTTCAGAGAACAATGATCATTCATAAATGATACAAGGATACCAATTTCCAATTGTAGAACAGTCATCTTTTAAAGAAACATTTAGTATTTCAATATGATTCTCTAACCATGTTTGGAGGCATCAAGATACAATACATTGCAGTGCTAACAAGAGAAGTCAATAGTAGGCAACTACCTATGGAGATGAATCAACTTCATTTTCTTGAATGATGAATAAAGATGAAAGATCTCAATATACATAATGAAGATCAATTTTTAGCATGTAACAACACAAGATACAAGGTAAATTCATCATGGAAGGCAGTGTTCTTAAAAAAAAGTGAGCCATTTATCATCAACATTGAACCTGGATAGATAAGATGGAATAGATATTTTTTTGCAAATGAGATGTAAAATTGCTATTGAGTATTTAAAATTTGAGGTGGCTGATAGTCAAATAGAATGATTCTTTAAACTGTAAAAAAGGAAACAAATATAATGATTGTCCCAACTCAAGAGAAGCAACTAACAGATTAACAAAAATAGCACAAATGAATCCATCAAAAGAATAATATATAGAGTTCATTGTTGTTGTATCAAGACCCACATAAAAACAATTGTTTAGGAAATAGGATACAAACAATGACATAATGGAAATAGCTTATGAAATTAAACAACAGAACAGTATACACATAAATTTCATATAACCCTACTAGGGTTTGTCAAAATGAAGAGCAAAAAGGGCATTAAAGCTTCACTATTCTATGCAAGAGTCCAGATGGTGAGAAATACGAGCTTCAGAGCAAAAAGTAAAAGTACAAGTTAAAACCCTAGTGAAGGTTTGGACAGTAGAAGCAAGTCAACTGAAAAGGGTCCAAGAAATAAATTCATAATGTAGAAAATGAAGTTCTCATCAAGCCTTCTTAACACATATCTAAAATACAACAGTGAGTTAAGGAGCCTTTGCTCGCCAAAAGAACAATATGCAAAGTTTTCATCATAAGGAACAACAGACAAAGCTTTCAAAATAGGAGGTGTTTATGGAGTTTCAGCTACATAAGGGTAAAAATGTTGAAGAATAGAGCTTTTGAGGACATGGGTTTTGAACCCATTCTTCCAAGACACAAAATCAGAATGGAGGAAAGAGTAAATGTTTTTCAATAATAACCAATATTGTCTCCCTCTCATCAAATTCAAATGCAAGAAAGTGCATTTCTTTACAAGTCTTAAGTAACACTCAGAAAAACTATAAGCCCGTGGTCTTGCTTAAGGAGAGAAACCCTTTTGTCTTTTCAGAAAATAAATGGCATTGTTTCCTTTTGGTCGCATTCAGGAAAATAAGTCAAACACCCATCAATTCCCTCATGGAAGCGGCCATATAAATATGCAAATACCCAAAAAAATCTTGGTCACGGCTAAGAAACTATGAGGGGTTTTACATATAGTGTAAAATACAATGAGAAAATTGAATACCCAAGTGAGCATTTTTCAAGCCACGCCATATATATGGTGTATAGAGTTTTTGACAACAAATGCATGCAGATACAAATATATTTATTGATTTTACAGCCTTTTGAGTTCAAAGCGAGCATTAGGAAACAAGGAAATATACAGAGCTCAAGGAATTGAGAACTTACCCAGGTTGATGTCGATTTCTCACAAAGGAAATGCATTCAGAATGCCCCTTTAAACTTCAGATGGAGGCATCCATGGTGGCCAAAGAGATGAGGGAATCAACAAGAAAAATGAAGCAAGACAAAATGCATCAAAAAACCAATCAAGGCTGTGGCATAAAGGCCTAAAAATGCTTCAAAAATGAGGGGAAAATCAACAAATTTGTAAGGAACACTTACCATGTTTTTTTTGTAGAATACCCTATTAAAATCACTTAGATACAGCACAAATGTTGAAGATCAAGCTATAAAAACCTAACATGAGCATGGTGGTGCAGAGGTTCTTTTCTAGGATATGTCAAATGCAAAATGAAAGAGTAATTAGGGTTCGAATGCTTTTACTTACATGCCCTATTTGAATGGTGGTCTTTTTTGACTTAAGCTTTTAAAAGAAAATAATTTCACATTATTGACATGCTTGTGGTCTTATTTTTTAAGTCAATTGACCTAGCAAATAAAGGTGGATCATGAGTTTTGATAAAGTGTCAAGCTCATAAAATACTTTGCATTTTCTAATGAAAGAAAAACTTCATGTTTAGCATGATTTTGAACAAAAATAAATGATGAAGTTAAATATTAGTAGTAATATTTCAATAATTACCTTAATATTTAACATGTGATGCATTAAAAGGACAACTTCACATATTAAATATTAAAATAATCATCGATTGATTATTTTTTAATAGTTAAATCAAACGGTTACCTTTAATCAAAACCATGCAGGAAACACTAAGAGGTGGAGCTGGAGTTAGTGGGAGTCATCCAGAGTGTTGTATTTTTTTGACTTGGAGTTATTTTTAGTTTTGTGGAGATCACATCGATTAACGCCATTGTTCATGAAGTTTTTTGGGACATAACCTCAATTCTACATCAGTTCTTGAGATATTTTGATCATGCATATTAACGGGAGGAGTTTGCAACATTCAGTGTTCAATTTACTTCAGTTGTGGGCCGTCTTTTCGAGGTTTTTCTTCTTTGCTCATGAGAGGATATTTTTGAGATATTTTAAACTTTCAGTTGATTGTTTCTTCCACCTCTCGACACATTGGAGTTATCATACTTTGTATATATTGAGAAAATACTTTGTTTTTTCTCAATTCTTGTTTTCTGCCTTTGCATTTTGCAAAGAGAATATCTTGTAACTCGGATTTTATTTGATTAATATACAACAATACTTTATTTTCAGCATATTGTTCAAGTTTTTTTGCAACATTTTCCTTCAAAATATTCAAAATAAATATAGTTTAGCTTTGAATCTTCTAGTGTTTTGTATGTTTTAAGTGATTTGATGCAAGTTTAATGTGTTTCAATCCAAAAAACTTTAAATTATTGTCTCATTTATTGATGCATATACACAATTGCAGTTTATCACAAGTCACTAATTGTGCTTTTAAAGTTTATATTTTCTCTTAATTTGTGAAAACCCAGTTTTCCTTAGTAAGGTAAAATTAAGTAGAGCCTTTTAGTGAAACATTTATGTGATTAAGGTGCTCAAGTTTAGTTATGTTGACAGTTTTTCTTAGAGTATCAGTTGTGAATAAGTATTCATTTAGTTTTCTTCGATGCATCACCTCCTAGAAGCAATTTACCTTTAGAGTTTCATTCAGTAATCTTTGTTCCTTTTCCCACAAAAATCGTTAGATTCTAGGAGATCAAAAGGGGAACCAACCCATATCCTGGAGTTGTGTCCTCATTATAGGGTACCCACAACCTGAGGATATTCCAATGTTACATGGGATTGCTAAGCTTTACAACTTTGCATTCGAGTGCAATCCCTCGTGACACAACAGCACAACAGGCAATTAGTGTCGACTTTAGCATTGGATTTTAGTGTATCTGAGTCTGTCATTTTAGAGTCATCTGACAGTGCAAAATTTGATGAAAACCTAATTCTTTGGTTCATCGCCATATTTTGCGTCAGATTTAGCGTCGTCATTAGCGCCCACTTTAGCATCAGCTTTTGTGCCAAAATTTTAGTTTTGGCAATAGTGTCCCCTTTAACGTCGGGAATAGCGCCTAAATTGGCACTCAAGTTGGATTCTAGTGTTGCTTCCATGTCTACTCCCATTTTTGCTTCTAGTTTTGCTTTCAGGCTTGCTTCTGATTTTTCTTCCAATGTGACGTCCAATTTTGCATCCAGTAAAGCTTCCAGTTTTGCTTCCATTGTTGCTCCCATTTTTGTTTCCATTTTTGCTCCCATTTTTGCTTCTAGTTTTGTTCCCAGTTTTGCTTCCAGTTTTGCTTCTGGTTTTGCTTCCACTTTTGTTCCAATGTTGCTTCTAGTTTTGTTCCAGTGTTTGCTTTCCAATTTTGCTTCCAATTTGCTTCCATTGTGCTTCCAACATTCCTTCCATTTTTGCTTCTTTCCGACCTTAGTTCCTTTATTCTTTCTTTCATTTTACTTCAAGTTTGCTTCCAGTTTTGCTTCCAAGATTGCTTTTGGTTTGCTTCTAGTTTTGCTTCCATTGTTGCTTCCTTTTTTACTTTTAAAAATTCTTCTTGTTTTGATTCCTTTTTTGCTTCTAAAAAAGGCTTCTTGTTTTGCTCCCAGTTTTGCTTCCGATTTTGCTTCCAGGTTTGCTTCGAGTTTTGCTACCAATTTTGCTTCCAAAATTGATTTTGGTTTGTTTCTAGTTTGGCTTCCATTGTTGCGTCCTTTTTTGCTTCTAAAAAAGTTTCTTGTTTTGCTTCATTTATTAATTTAATATGTTTTAATTCAATTTAATTAGTTAAATATATGATGCCTCTTAAATAACTCATATGATTATAGAGTAAGTAATTTAATTATTTAACTCATATGATTAAATAACAAGATAATTGTTATAACATGATCATCATCTATAATTAAAACAAGTGACTCAAATATCTATAATTTAATTGAATTTGACAACATCCATCCTAAGCAGTAAATTAAAATCATCGACCACTTTTAATATATATAAATTAACAAGTCAATACTGATAAGATCATCATCATATATAACTAAAACAAGTGAAAGTCAAATATGTCAGTAGATCAATAACATGTGAAAATGATACATGTCCAACAGTCGACATAAGTCAAAATGATACATGTACAAATGATATAAGTAAAAAATGATAAATTATTTAACTCAAATTGATACAAGTCAAGATGATACATGTCCAAATAATACAAGTGAAAATGAAAAATTTCAATATGATACAACTCAATAAAATGGTACTGTAGGCCATGAAAATGATACATATGATAGTAACCATGAAAAGAGACATTATAACGATATATCAACAATGATCCATGATGCAGTCTATATGATCATGAATGTCACTGGGCACTGCCAGCAACTACCTCATCATCATCATAACGATATATCAACAATGATCCATGACGTAGTCTATATGATCATGAATGTTGCTAGGTACTACTAGCAACTGCCTCATCATCATCACCACCATTGTGATCATCACCGTCATCGTTGTCGTCATCATCATTGTCATCGGCCTCAGTTTCTTCCGTATTTGCATCATCATCATCCTCTGCCATGCGATATGTACTGGCATAACCAATATTTTTTGGATCTATATCATGATGAGGATCATCTTGATCTTCTGGAAGACCCGTGTTCTGCAAAAAAAACATTTAAAATGAAAAGGGTAAAAGCACAAACCTATGTCACACTTTCAGCCAAATAAAGTAATCCGACCAAATTACTTTCGGCCGACCAACTTTCGGCCAATAATGTTTCGGCCGAATCCACGGGGCAGCCACATGGCGCCTACGTGGCTCGAACTTTTCGGGCGAGTTACTTTCGGCCGAAATGTTATCGGCCGAAAAGGTGTCAGCACGACGCCCATGTGGATGGACCTGTTCAGTTGAGTATATTTTGGCTGAAACGATATCAGCCATAAGGGTATCGACCGAAAATACAGAAATAAAATCGAAAAAAAAAACAGGCCCACTATTTGGAACGCTCGGGCGAAAGGATTGAGGGCGAGAGCTTGTCGGCCGAGGTCATCAGCAACAGCGACTATATTTTGCCAAGTTCCATCCAGGGACATTCATTGGATTGTTTGATTCGCCTTGTCTCATTTGTGTCTAGTTTGAGAAATTTGTTGGCTATATTCTTGGTTAGGGTTTGATTGAAATGTAAAAATGAATTTTTATGATGGATATTGGCCAAAAGGTATTGAATATTGTGATGTTTGTGATAAAGTTGAAGGAAATATATAAAATTGGGCATTAGAAAACTTGTAATCCTTGTAATGGCTTGGCTGTGAGGACTCATTACCTTTTCAAGATTTCGAGTCATTTTGTGTTAAATTTTCCCTGAAGATCGGTTCAAAATGTGTGTTTCCTCCTTCAAATTTGAAGAGTTCAAACTTTTAGGCTCTCTTGCTTGTAAAACAAGAGAAATAGATAAGAATAGAGAAAAAAGCTTACTCGCAGAGAGAAAATAAAGATTTCTATTCCTAAAAATAGAGAACATTTCTGCCAGAGTGATTGTTGAACAATAAGTAGACCACTAAACATTTCTGCCAGAGTGATTGTTGAACAATAAGTAGACCAGTCCAGGGCTTAAATTTGACGGTCGACCTTGCCTGTCAACAAATTTTTTAATGACGGTTATTTATTCAAAGGTGCCCTTAAAACATTATGATATACCTTAGTGTAAGTAAAATTATCTATACATCAAATATATATATCATTATAATTCTATATAAATTTTGACAGTCTATCCAAAATCTCTCCTTTCATCTGATACAATCTTCTTAAAAATTTGATTGTATTTTATGGCAAAAATCTCTAAATACGGTCATACGACCATCAAATTTTAGCCCTGTAGACCACTGATAATGAAAGAACCTGATTTGGAAGTTCCATTAACCTCTGAAGATACTCATCTCGTTTTTGTGGATTTGATTCAACTTGAATCATCTGCCCTACCTGCAAAAAGTAATGTTGTATAGAAGTTAGTCTAATATGCTTTTATAGAAGAAAAGAAAAGTTGTGATATTTAACTCATTATAAGTCAAATTTAGTTGCCATCATCCATAGTCATACAGATTCATAAAATGTATGTATTCAAGATCAGCAATTTTTGTTGCAATGCCCTTCCATATATTGTTTATGAGGTTCAAATAGGTCCTCTAGAAGAAAAAGCTATGCACAGTTCTTCTCCCTTTGTGGAATTTTATAGAACCTCTGGAGCATTTATCATCCTTCATTGTCCTGATAGCCATTCTTACTTCATCCCTTGTGATGTTTTCTCTAAATCCATGGCTTCTTGGCTAGAATTTTTTCTTCCAACCACTATCTCACATATTTTCTCATTCCTCTCTATACATTGGTTTACCCAATCACTAGATAAAACATTCTTTTAGAAATCAGATAAAGCTTTGCATTTTTTATCATAATCTGTATATGCTTAGTTCTTGATCTGTATTTGCTTAGTTCATATTTTTAGGATTGTCTTGCATTCGTCTTCAGCCGAGAATGATTGCTAATGAGATTTTCTGAATGCCCTTCTCATAGCACGTGCCTCTACTTTCCTGTATATTCTAGGATATCTATATTGCTGCCATTGTTTCTTCACATTTTTGGATTGCACATACTGAGTTGGATGTAGCCATGTCAATTTTTTGGATGGTTTTGAGTCTTTGATGGCTTTTGTGTGCTCTTCATCCTTCAAATGAGAACCCTTCAAATAGAAATGGTATATTTGAATGAAGGCAAAGATGTTCCATTGGATGTGTGGCGATTGATTTGCATTGTTGTAATGAGAATAATGGAAGCAATCCTAAGTCCTATCTTGCTGTAATGTATACAAGTGTTGGGTAACTGGTTTGTGTTTGATTGATTATATTCCCTTAAATAGCCTAGGCTATCTATAATGAAAACATACACATATATATGCATACACACAAACACATACATATATAATACATGTACATACATACACACATTTTCTAAGAGTTGATCTAGAAGAGAAATCCTCTCCTTGTGATGAAACATGACAGCCATTTACTTGGTATTTGCAAATACTTCTAGTTTCCAAATCTTAAGGAAGAATAAAGTAGACAACTATTCATTAGGTGAGCAAAAGAGAAAAACCTCACTATGCATAGGGATGAGTCCAAACATGAAATACTAGAGTCCATGACCATAATTTTTTTTTCCCAAACCTGCAAACTCGCCCCTTGACAAAGCATAAATCTATTGTAGACTCCAAGGTACTTCATAGATAGAGGCATTAATTTATGAGCTACACAAGTCTTACTCCAAAATCTTCTTCATTACCATTCATTCTTTGGCCATAGAGCTAAGTGACCTGATTGTCACATTTATATTTTCTAGAACACTTGTACATTTATCATATTACTACTACATTTATAAAATTAGTTAAATTAGGTAATTGGTTTGTGCTTGATTGATTATATATTCCTTTAAATAGCCTAGGCTATCTCTAATGAAAACCTATTTTCCTTCATGTTTTTATGAACTTGATTGATCCTACTTGACTTGGTTTAATTTTAGGGTTTCTTCTTCCTATTAGGGTTTTTTAAATCTACCCTTTTTTATGTTTAATATTCAAATTTGGAAATCTTTAAATATTATCTTGATTAGTTACTTTGTCCTTTTATATTGGGGTTTTTGAGATTTGTTGTGAAATCTCTTTATACACCTTAACTAACCTTAGCCAGTCCACTAGTGTTTCATTTTCAAATCTCATGTCACTAGTATTTCTAATTTTTCCAATTTGAGAGTATATTTTTAATCTTTATTTTGATGTATTTTGGTTGTACCACAAGTCAATTAGGATCCTAATCTTCCACCCAGGAGTGGTTTTCTAAACCTTAGCATGACCCAGACCAATGAGAATGATTTATATTCTTGTGTGTATGTATGTATGTGTGTATGTATGTATGTATGTATGTATTATATATACATATGTGTACATGTGTGTATGTATGTATGTATATGCATATATATATGTATGTACATGTATGTATAT
>VDFB02350606.1:0-45739 GCA_007258455.2 Sequoia sempervirens
TTGGATTTCAAGGTGTTTGTGGAATATTCCAACTTATGTTTAAGTGTTGTGTGTGGTCTATGAGTTGTCGAAGCATGTACGTAAACGTTGATGGTGTTTACAAAGGTTCAATCGATCTTGGGTATTTACATTAATTATGGATTTTATTTGGTGATTGTGGAAGTGTGGCATGGTGTGTATGAGTGGATTTAGGTCTGAGTTAAGGTGTGATGTGGTCTGCACTCATTCCTTTCCACCGTGAGAATGTTTTGGTGCTGAACCAATTTTAATTTGCACAATTGAGGTGCATAGCCAAACTTGGAGAATGTTTTCAAGGTTGATGAAGGTATAAATAAGTGTTGTGTTGATGGAGAATTTGGAAGTAGAGTGTGTGATGCAAATTGCAGAGTTGTGAAGTGTGAATTCGTGAAGTGCAATGCAAGCTTTAATGAGTTATAATACTGGAAGCAATGAACAAAAGGTGTCTACAATCTTCAGAAAGGCTACGAATATGTTGGTGATGTTGTGGTGGAATCTTCTATTGCATTGAGATGGATTTCTTAGTGTAACATTCTTCTTTCTTATTTTTTGTAATCTGGCAGTGAGCCCTCTGGTAATGAGCCTATTATATTCGGTGTTGCAATTACTTTATATTGTGAGCTAATCCTCACCATGTTTTTTCCCTTCTTGGGTTTTCCACATAAATCTAGTGTTCTATTGTGCATGGTGTTGATGTGTTTCAGTTTTTGTTATTTGCTTGCAAGATAAGATGCAAAATCTAAAGATCACATTTGAGAACTTGTGAATGTCTGAAGATGAAAACATTACAAGCTACATGCAAAAGGTGGATGAAGTGTTCAATTACATCAGAGGTCCTGGAACTTGGAAAACTTGAAGAAGAAGAAGAAGTGGTAAATAAGTTACTAAGAACTCTTCCTAAATCTTATAGTCATAAAGTTTATGCAATTGAGGAAGTTAAAGATTTAAGAAAATACTGTAGAGATCAGTTGTATGGTACTTTATCTTCTTTTGAAATGAGAGAATTTGGTCCAAGTAATGCAAAAGTTGAGACTGCTTTTACGGCTAGCAAATCAGAAAAGACTAAGGAATTAGATCAAGAGAATCTTAATGATGTTGAAGCAAATTTTGTGATGGGAATGAAAAGGGTACTAGTACATACAGAGGTGATTTACCTTTCAAATGTTTCAGTTGTGGAAATATAGGTCATTATGCTTCAAGATGTTCAAACAGAGCTTTGAATAACAAAAATAAGGAGAACAAAGGTAAAGTAGAACTTAAGAAATGCTATTATGTTAGAGAAGATTCTAGTATATCTGATGATGAATCTAACTATGGGGATGATGAAGATAGTGAATGCTTGTTCATGATTGTGAAAGTTGAATCTAATTATGTTAACTCTAAAATATGTGTGAAGGAAAGTGCTTTGAAAGTAGGTTACAATGCTATGGTGACTGTTCTTCATGTTCAAAAGGAGAAGAACTACTCAATTATTGATAGTGGATGCTCAAATCATATGACTGGTGACAAAAGTAAGTTTTTTAAATTTGAGAAATATGAAGGAGGTCTAGTAAAGTTTGGAGATGATACATCTACTAAGAAATGTGGAAAAGGTTTTATCAGTTTGATGGCAAGCATAATACATATGATGTTCTTTATGTTAAGGGTTTAAGACATGACCTCTAGAGTGTTGGAAAAATGTGTAGAAAAGGCTATAATCTTATGTTTTAGGATGATGGATGTGAGATCAAAAAAAGATCTGATACTGTGGTTTGCTACTAGAAGGACATATGGAAATGTTTATTAGCTTAAAGGTGTTGATGGTCATTGCTTTATGACTCAGATTAATGAAATTTGGTTATGGCATAGAAGGATGTGTCACATCAATTTTGATAGCCCAATAATAATCAATTTAGTTCAAGTTGTGAGAGATCTCCCAAGGATTACAAAGGCCATCAATGCTATCTGCAAGGAATGTCAAATTGGGAAGGAAGCAAGAAGAAGTTTCAAAGTCAAAGAACAATCTACTACTAGATTGTTGGAGCTAGTGCATATAGACCTTTGTGGTCCTACTAGAGTAAGAAGTCTTCAAGGTGATAGGGATTTCATGCTATTGATTGATGATTATTCTAGAATGACATGGGTTACTTTTCTCAAAGAAAAATTAGAAGCTCTAGATAAGTTTAAAGCATTCAAAGTCATGGTTGAGAATGAAATGGACATAAAAATCAAGTCTTTGAGGTTTGATAGAGGTGGAGATTTCACCTCTAATGATTTTAACATTTTTTGTGAGAATCATGGGATAAAGAGGCATTTATTTTCCCCTAGGACTCCTTAGTAGAATGGAGTGGTTGAAAGAAAGAATAGGATTGTTTGAGAAGCTACAAGAACAATGATGAAAGAGGAAAACCTACCGAAATTCTACTAGAGAGAATAAATTCATACTATTGTCTACATTCTTAATAGAGTTCAAGAAAGTGCAAGCAATGCAAAGACTCCCTATGAGTTGTGGTATGGAAGAATTCCTACTGTCAAATACTTTAGAGTGTTTGGAAGAAAATGTTATAATAGAAGAGATGAAGAGAACTTAGGAAAGTTTGATAGAAGATTTGATGAAGGTATCTTCCTTGGATATTATACAAGAAGCAAAGCTTACCAGTGCTACAACAAGATATTGAATCTAATATTATTGAAAGTGAAAATGTCAAAGTAGATGAAGAGTTAAAGAAAAATTATGTGTTGATAGATGATATGAATTAGATGATTCCTCTTGCAAAGAAAATGACAAAGATGAAGGTAAGGAGAAAGAAGTTCAGATTGAAGAGGAAGAAGCTCTAGAAAGGATCCCTAAGAATCCTAAGTATGTACAAAAGAATCATTCTAAATATCAAATCATTGGTGACAAAAGCAAGGGTTTGTTGACAAGAAGAAAACTTGTTGAAGAATAGGTAAAACTATGCTTACTTTCTAAAGTTGAACCCAAAATAGTTATTGAAGCATGCAAAGATTAGTATTGGATCAAGGCTATGGAAGAAGAGCTAATGAAAATTGAGAAGAATCGGACTTGGGAACTTGTTGTAAGACAAATAAACAAGAATGTGATTGGAACTAAGAGGGTATTCTAAAACAAACTGAATGAGAAGGGAGAATTAGTATGAAACAAGGCAAGGCTTGTGTGTAAGGGCTACTCACAAGTATAAAAAATAGATTTTGAGGAGACATTTTCTCCAGTGGCAAGAATGGAAGTTGTCAGAATATTTTTGGATTTTGCAGCACATAAAGATTTCAAAGTATATCAGATGGATGTGAAGTCTGATTTCTTGAATGGCGAATTAGAAGAAGTATACATTGAACAACTGGAAGGATTTCAGTTATCAAACAAACCAGATATGGCTTGTAGATTGAAAAGGAATTATATGGATTGAAGCAAGCTCCCAAAGCTTGGTATGCAAGGTTGGATAGGTACTTGGTACAACAAGGACTCAACAAAGGTACCGCAAATAGTAATCTTTATTTCAAACTTGAAAGAGATCAAATCTTGATTGCAGTTGTGTATGTTGATGATATAATCTTTGGAGGAAATGAGGCTATGTGCAAGAGATTTGCAGAAGAGATGCAAAAAGAGTTTGAGATGTCGAGAGATGAATTTCTTCCTTGGGTTGCAAATCAATCAGAAAAAGAAAGGTATATTCATTTCACAATCAAAATATGTCAAGAAAATGTTGAAGTTTGAAATGGATTCTAAACTAGTTTTCACTCCTATGGTTACTAGTTGCAAGCTGAGTAAGAATGATGAATCTCCTAAGGCTGGTCAAAGCAAGTATAGATCAATGATTGGAGGACTACTATACTTAATTGCTACTAGATCGGATATCATGCATGCAATTTATCTTGTGGATATATTTCAAGAAGATCCTAGAAAGTCACATGTTGTAGCAATGAAGAGGATATTCAGATATTTGAAGGGCACTCCAAAACATGGTTTATGGTATCTAAATGATATTGATTTCTCTCTGAGTGCTTATACAGATGCAGATTGAGAAAGATGTGTTGATAATAGGAAAAGTACAAGTAGTGGTGCATTCTTTTTTGAATGTATATTGGTATCTTGGCTAAGAAAGAAGAAAGATTTGGTATCTTTACCTACTACAAAGGCATAATTTATTGCAGTAGCATCTTGCTGCACACAAGTGTTGTGGATGAGGAAAACCTTGAAGGACATTAGAGTTGTATATGATGAACTAATTTCTATCTTTTGTGACAATACAAGTGCTATTAACATTTCAAATAATTTGGTGATGCATTCAAGGACAAAACATATCTCAATCCGGTATCACTTTTTGAGAAAGAAGGTTGTAGAGAATGAAGTGAAGCTTGAGTATGTGCCTACAAAGGATCAGGTTGTTGATATATTCACTAAGGCTCTTCCTAAGGATAATTTTGAGTATCTCTAGGAGAAGTTAGGGGTTATTACCCCTCCTTTGAACTAGATGCATAAGGATATGCATCAATCTAGTGGAGTTCAAGATTCATTCTTTGTTATGGACTAATGTTGGAGGCTACCTCTTAGGGGGAGTAGGTAGTGGATTTGTTGGTTGTTGCAGTCAGGGGGAGTAAGTGTTGATGATGGTTGGTGTTGTCCTTTGTTATCCATGTCAAAGGATATGTGCAATGTTTGCTAGTTGATATAGCCTGTTATGTGCTCCTAAGGTTGCTACATAGCAGTTGTTGCCCTTGGGGGAGAGAAAAAGTGTGTATGTCTGATGGACCAAAGGGGGAAATAGATGCATATGTGTTGCCCTTTGCCATTGATTTCAAAGGGGGAGAGAGTAATGTGAAAAAGGATCGGTTAAGAAAGGGGGAGATAGGAATTAATTTGAAAAGGATTAGTTAAGAGAGAGAAAGTTGGTATGGAGCAGTATGTTGGTGATCAGAGTTGTTATGTTTTTTGTTGATGGTTTTTCACATCATGTGTTTCCATCAATGGAAAAGGGGGAGATTGTTGCAATTATGAGCATTTGGTATTGTCATTCATGTCAACATGCTTATGTTTGTGTTGTCATTAATTTCAACTAGTGATGGTTGAGAAGTTGTGATGTTGCTTTGATTAGTTTCATTATGTTGTCATTAGTAAGTGCTATTGATTTCAACCTTTGGTGTTGCTTTGATTAGCTTATGTTTATGGAAGTATAGTTGAGTTGTAGTTAGTTTAGTGGTAATGAGTAAGTGTTGAAGATGATGATTACGCATCTTTGGTGCTTGGTTTCCAAGTGCTTTTGAAAAAAAATGAATAAAAAAGGAAATAGTGTGTTGCAAAGGTGTTCTAGTTTTGCTCCACGTTTATTCTATCTTGAAGATCTACTTATGCAGCTCAAATATGTTGATTAAAAGTGTTCATAAATGTTATATCCAAAATTTCTTGGTTTGGATCATTGTGCAGAGAAAGTTGTGTTTACTAGTGTGTGAACTATGGTGCAATGTTATTTAGGAGAAATGGTTTTGCTCTGCATTTCTCCACAGTTTGGTTTCTAGTCTTGTGGTTAAGGAAGTGTGTTGATAAGGTTCATATCTATCTTCAATTGAATTTATTCATGGTTTGGTGCTTCGCAAGATGATTTTTTGAGTTATAGTGTGTGGAAGATTATCTAGGTGAAGAGGATGAGTTTGTTCTTCAAGTGAAAGTTGTTGCAAAGGAGCTTGTTGGATTTCAGGGTATTTTTGGAATATTCCAAATTGTGTTTGAATGTTGTGTGTGGTCCATGAGCCATATTTGGATTTGAGGAAGTGTGTACTTAAATTTTAATGGTGTTTAGATAGGTTCTGTTGACCATGTGTGTTTACATTAATTGTGGATTTGCTTTGGTGATTGTGGAAGTGTGGTGTGGTATGTGTGAGTGGATTTAGGTCTGAGTTAAGGTGTGATGTGGTCCACCTTCATTTATTTCCACTGTGGGAATGTTTTGGTGCTGACCTAATTTAAATTTGCACGGTTGAGGTGCATAGCCGACCTTGGAGAATGTTTTCAAGGTTGATGAACGTATAAATAAGTATTTTGTTAATGGAGGATTTGAAAGAAACGTGTGTGATGTAAATTTTAGAGTTGTGAAGTGTGAATTCGTGAAGTGCAGTGCGATCTTTAATGAGTTAGACTACTATAAGTAGTGAGAAAAAGGTGTCTACAATCTTTAGAAAGGTTGTGAATATGTTGGTGATGCTATGGTGGAATATTGTGTTGCATTAAGATGGATTTCTCACTGTAACATTCTTCTTTCTTCTTTTTTGTAATTTGGTAGTGAGCCTATCGTATTCGGTATTGCAATTACTTTATATTGTGAGCTAATCCTCAGCATGGTTTTTCCCTTCTTGGGTTTTCCACATAAATCTGATGTTATATTTTGCATGGTGTTGATGTGTTTTAGTTTCCGTTATTTGCTTTCATACTAAACCATTCTAACCAATTAAGGGTTAATTAAGTTGATGTGGATATGAATGTTAATGAGAGTTTTGATATTTTAATGTACAACTGATTCACCCCCCTCTCAGTTGTCTTATGTATTCAACATAACCATGCCACATCCTTGGAGTCATGTGAAGCAACCATATACTCTGCTTCAGTGGTGGACAAAGCAACTGTGGGTTTCCTCTTACTCATCCAACTCATCGCTCCTCCAAACAAAGTAAATACATAACCACTGGTGGACCTTCAACTATACAAGTCACCTACCCAATTTGCATCAACAAACCCTTATATGTACAATGACTTGTCCACATCATCAACACCATGATAAACCAAGCAATAATCAAAATTACCTCACAAATATCTAAACACTATCTTAAAAAAAGTCCAAAGCTCTCTATCAGGGTTAGACATAAACCTTCTTAGAACTCCCACTACTTGGGCTATATCTGGTCTAGTGAAACCATTACATACATCAAAATACCAATGAAACTAGCATAAGGAACCATAGACATATCCTCAACATCATCATTAGAATTAGGACACATGTCTAAGCTCAACTTAGTACCAACCAAAAATGGAATACTAACTAGTTTACAGTTATGCATATTAAACCTCTGCAAAATAGTATCAACATACTTACACTAACTTAACCAAAGATTTTTGTGAACCTGATCTCTTCTTATTTCTATCCCAAGAATATATTTTACAGCTCCAAGTCCTTCATATCAAATGTGCCAGAAAATTGTGCCTTGAACTCACTAATCATCACCTTGTTGCTACCAAAAAACAACATATCATCAACATACAAAGCGATAATTAGAATCATCAATAACTTTAATGTAAACACAATGATCCTCCTCGCTCTTAAGAAAACCTAACTTCAATGCAAAAACATCAATCTTTTGGTACCACATCCTAGGTGACTATTTCAAACCATACAAAGATCTCTTCAACCTACAAACCAATTGTTCTTTTCCTTTCACAACAAAACCGTCAAGATATCACATATAAATTTCCTCCTCAAGATCCCCATGCAAGAAATCAGTTTTAACATCCATTTGCTCTATCTCAAAATCACAAGTAGCAGAAATAGATAATAGGAATCTAATAGAAGTTAATTTAGCAACAAGAGAGAAAATTTCACCAAAATCAACTCCCTCTCTCTGGGAGTAGCCCTAAGCCACTAATATGGCCTTGTACCACTGTAACCAACCATCCACTCCAAATTTATTTTTAAATACCCACTTGCTTCCAACGGGCTTCCTTCCTTTGGGAAAAATCACAAGATCCCATCACAACTATCCAAAGAAATCATCTCCTCCTGCATGGCCTATAATCAAGACTCACTTTCCTCCAAAGAGAGATCCTCCCTATGGGATCTAGGTTCATCATCAGTACTCAACAAAGCAAATACACAACAAAAATTGAATGGACTATACCTGTCAATTGGATTTTGTTGCCTTACGAATCTCCTCAAGGTAGAAGTAATGGGCTCTACATGTTCTTCTTATGTGTGCTCATCTTGCACATCATCTAAACTATTTGAACCCTCTTCTTCTTTTCCATCCTTAGATCCATCTAGTTGTTCTTCCACATGTGCATCTTCTTGCTTCTCAATCTTTGTCTCAAAGTGCACTATCTTTGTCTTATATTTCTCCCTTGGTTGTTCTTCTCCTGAGTAATCTCTAAAATCCCTGAAAATAACATCTCTAGAAAAGATCATTTTACAGGTTAGAGGATTCCAAAGCTTATAACCTTTAACATTCTCACTGTAGCCAACGAAGATGCATTTATGAGCTTTTGGATCTAGTTTAGATTGCTTCTCTTGAGGAACATGAACAAAATCCCTCACAACCAAAGACTCTTAAGTGTGAAACAAAAGAATTTCTACCTATCCACACTTCATAAGGAGTTTTATCAATAAGAGTTGAATAAGGAGATCTATTAATCAAATAACAAGAAGTACCAATTGCTTCTTCCCAAAAGCATCTATCAAGCTTATCACCACTCAACATGCTCCTAGATATTTCCACCAAGGTTCAATTTATTCTTTTTTTCGCCCCATTTTGTTGGGGAGTATAAGGAGTATTCTTTTACTGAACAATACCTACATGCTTACAAAACTCATCAAATTCCCTAGAATAATATTCACCCCCATTGTCAGATCTCAACACTTTTACCTTATAATATGATTGCTTCTCAACTAAGGCCTTAAATTCCTTAAACTTAACTTGAAAACTTTAGATTTAGAACACATAAAATAAATCCATGTGTATCTTGAGACATCATCAATGAAAGTGACATAATACTGAGATTTACCCAAAGAGTCAACATCCACTGGTCCACATACATCTGAATGAATGATCTCTAATAATAACTTTTCCTTATTAGTTCCATTAGGAAATGAAGATCTATTCTATTTACCAAACACACAATGCTCATAGAAATCATTTTTTCCAATAGAATAATAAAAAATATCTTCAACCAACTTTTTATTAAGAATGGTCTTAAGAATTTTTTTCACCAATGTGACCTAATCTATGGTGCCACAACATACATTCATTTTTAGTGCTAGTTACATAAAGTAGAGGAATTTAGCCTAAATAAAGTCCCTATCTGAGATTCATTAGCTATCACCAAACTCCCTCTTACCAACCTGCAACCAGACTTGTCAAATGTCACATGCATTCCAGAATCATTCAACTTGGATATTGAATGTAAATTTCTCGCAAGTATTGGAATATGTAAAACATCATCAATGGATTTAATCCTCCCATCACTGAAACACAAATTTACCTTTCCCTTACCAACAATCTTCTTAGTGTTGTTATCACCAAGGAAAACATCTCCCCCATTGTATGCTTTGTAAGAAGTAAACCACTCCTTGTGAGGAGTCATATGGTAGGAGCAACCTAAATCAATAAGCCAAGCATCATCACTAATAGAGCTAGCTGAAATAAAAAAATCATCATAATCATCATCAAAGTAATTTTTCGTGGAGGAATCACCATTCTTTTTCTTATTTTTTCACTCCTTCACATGCCCTCTTTTTCCACAATTCCAACACTTTACTCTGCTCTTTCCAGGGGTCTTAGAACGCCCTTTAGCCTTATCCCTCTTTTATCCCCTTTAGGCCCTTTCCCTTTGGACCTTCCTGACACATGTAAGGCATCTTGGAAGCCAAAATTCATAGACTTTCTCCTCATCTCCCATGGTAGAAGTATGAAAATCATGTTGTCCATCTTTGGCTCTACATTACCACTACTCATGGCAACCATTAGATTTTCCTAAGATTCAGGAAAAGAACAAAGAAACAAGAGAAATTTATCTTCATCTTCTAATTTAACATCTACTTATGCAAGCTAAATTATAATAAGATTAAAATCATTTAAATGGTCTGCAAAAGAAACACCATCTTTCATTTTTAATGAATACAACCATCTTTTGAGATATAACTTGTTAGACAAACTTTTAGTTTGATAAATATCACCTATCCTCTTCCACAACTTGTATGTGGTGTCTTCTATGGAGACATTTAAGATGATGAAATCTGAGATACATAGCCATATGGTTCCTCATGCCTTCTTGTATAAATTTTTCCAATCTCCATCAAACATTGCAACCAGTTTACTCTCATGTGAAACTAGCAACCATTCTCTCTCTTCAAGAAGATCGTCCATCTTTAGTTTCCACATCTCATAGCCTATGCCATTGAATTTCTCAATATCTTGGCTAGAGGTGGAAGCCATGGAAAATAATCCTCTTCACAAATTTATAATATACCACAAAATAAAAGCTTCTAATATAGCCAAAAAACCTTCTAATACTTAAGAGAAAGGTGTCCCCTTCTCAACTAAATCGTTAGCATGATACCAAATGTTGAAAAAACAACGTGAAGGAAAGCTACAATATGATCTTATGCAAGTGAATTCAGATCTGAAAATAAGATTACTAAATAAAAAATAAACATGTGATTGCAACATACATCACAATATAGAAATTAGCAAACAAAATGTGACACCCAATTTACGTTGAGAAACCCTTTTGAGAAAAAACTCCACTTGATAAAAGAGGATAAGTATATTATTAATATTCTAATGAGAGTACACAATAATACATTTCACTACTAATCTCTAATCAACCTGGTAGCACCCTCTTACCTACAAGAACTAAATATGAAACTACCATCCCCTGGCTTCAATTTATAGAAATAGTGGGAGGTAAAACCATGAATGGTAAACCAAAACAAGAGGAACAAAACCACCTAAAAATACCCACACCCCTCTTATTGGACATCCAAAAGACATAATAAAATATTGTTTGGATATTCAAGACTCCAACATGGCTGCCTAACCCATAGCCTATCCAACTCCTTTCTTTCTGGATGCTTGGGTGACCTTTCCATTTCCCGATGGAACACCAACAAACACCTTTTCTTCTCTAATATTGAAAGACTCGTCCAAAACCTTTCATATTCCATTTTGGACGCCTAAGAAAGATTCCTTATCCATATTTGATGTGTAACCACCACCAAAAATAAATCCTATCTTTAAAATATAATTACAACAATGCCAAAATTTAATATTTTTCTCTCATGTTCCCTAGAACACATTCCAAGGAACGTGAAGACATACAAATGATATAGGATTACAAGGTTAATGTCACCTTATCCTAAAAAAGGAAAGGCGGTGAATTTCATAGCTATCTTTTAGTTTTGATTCTCTCTCTTAATCAGTATGAATAGAAGTCAGTGGTTTCTTATTTTGTGTTCATTGTTGTTTATTCATTGTTCTTTTGTTGAGTTATTTTCTGTGAGAGAGTTATGATTTTTTGAGAGTAATTCTTTGTGAGTTTGGAGGGGAAATTTCATTGAGTAAGAGTCTATTATTCAGAATTGAGAGCTTAGATTGATTGGTTCGAATGGAGATAGGCTGTGTTGGAGAAGGCAACAAGTTGAGTCTTTGGAATTGAGCATAGAGTTGCAAATTATTCGGGAAAGCTATATTTTTCAAGCATGCTTAGTTATTATTATCCATTACTCTTTTCTATTTTTAAAACTATGTTTTTCTACTGATTGCAAGTGCTTGTGTAAATTATTTATTATTATTATAGCTAATGAATAGAGCTTGTGCATATAGCTAGAATGAAAATAAGTTGGTTGAGGAATCTTAGTGGAATGATATATGTATATAGCTATTATGATTTTCATGTTTGTATGACATAATTATGTGAAAATATTTAGAAGGAATTACAATGATATTTAGCTTATAGTATGTTGCATTTATGCTTGCAAAGCTATGATGTTAGTAATGTAAATGGATTAATATCATGTTAGAAGTATTATGTCATAATTGTTAGGATATGATGTTAAATAAACCTATGTTGGAAGTTTATCCTTGAGTGGAGAACCTAAGTTCTTAGTTACTCATATTTCCTTGAAAGTAGGAAGTCAGTTTATTCCTTGGGTTATGATAAACTAGAGGTTGGGATTAACCTATTTGGTTAGCTAGATCAACTTAAGGGTGTCATCACTTTTTGGAACATAATCTTGTTATGTTATATTAAGGTCAACCTATTCAAGAGTTATTTATGGTCAATAGAGTTTTCAAGTAGAGTGAGGAGGTGGGTGAACATACAACACTATTCCAAACAAAGTGGATTTGATTTATTATATATCAAAACTTTGGCCAAAGTAAGTGTAGATGCCACTACATAGACTTTTTTGGTTCATTGTGAGCTAGGATTACATAGTTATTAGGGAGTGTCATGTATGTTAGGTGTTAGGTGGGAATCCAATGTATGGAATCTCTAGTTATGTAGGACAAAACACTATGCTCAGGTAGGCATAATATTAGAGGTTTTCCATACCAAACTCTTCATTGAAGGGTAGGGCCATCTTACCGGATAGGAAGATGTGTGGGGGACCACATTAAGTTCGTGGTTGGAAGAAAAGCACTTGGGTGATGATTTCCCTCATGCAGTTGGAAAGCGAAGCTTGAGAAATAGAAGAAGATGAAGATATGTGTTCCAGTTGTGGACAACTTGACCAATAAATTCTTGTACAATTAAGCTCTTGTAAGCTATGATTTGTAATTATGATCTTGCATCTATTTGTAAACATATATGAAATATGAAATTAATTACTTGGGATTATGTAATTTTATTCTATTCATGCAATATAATATGAAATGGGTTTATTTCAAATATGCAAATATGTTATTGAAAATGAAAATTTATTTCTATGTATTTGTGAACTTGAGTCTTTTCACATTTTGAGTTAAAACTTAGGTGAGATCAATAGGGTAAACTTTGGGCATGTTACAATAGGGAATCTCTTACTCCATTTTCCTTGTTGGTCTTAGGTTCCGTAAGTCCTATGCGGTAGGTTGCAGTAGCTTTTGTCTATACCCTGTGTCTTTCTAACAATCAAATATCATCAAATTAAAGGAGATTCTCAGCTTTCCACCAATATAAATTACTCTTTACTTTGAATTTAATAAATAATAAGAAGCCCATCACCCATCCACAAAAATATGTAGGCATTGTTCCTCATCTTGCTACAAGCATTATTAAATTCTAAATAAATATTACATCATTATCAAGACATATTATTCTCAATCCTTATATTGTTCTTGGGATACATAGTTTCCACATTGATAATACTATCATCATCATAAATCGATCTTTAAATTTTAGCTTCACTTGGGTGAAACCTTATTTATTCTTTGGTTTATTATATTCTTGTTTGCTTGTGTGTCTTCTTATTTTGATTTATAATTGTATCAATCCTTAGGGAATTTTATGGCATGCATCTTGTCATGTACTATAACAAAAATCAGGTTACTCAAAATAATTAAAACCCCATGAAAAATTCATGATATGTACCTTAACAATAAAAATGTTTCATTCTCCATCATATCCATTTCACTTAGCCCTTTATCGTATCTATCTCTTCATTATCTACAATCAAGAAAAAAATAAAATAAACATTTCACCTATCGCTTCAATTGATCCATCATTAACATTAATTATTCATCTTTAATTTTTATATATCTCCCTTCCATTCATCAACAATATTTTCATCTTTAACATCCATCCTTCAACTAAATTTGTCCATTACCGCCAACTTATTCATATATAGTTACCATCCCAAATATATTCCCATCCATCTTTTTTATTCATCACTAAAAAATTGGTCACCCTCTCAAGGGGACATCCCTAAACAAAATAATCCAAAATTAGGATCAACATTTCAAGTTTTAAAATCTATCCAAGCATTGAAGTATTGAAATATCAATCAACCCAAACCATCAACTTCAATCAATCAAAGTCTAAATCAAGTAAAATATCAATCCATATTAAGGTATCAACACTTGGGGCATATTATCACCAATTTCATCCCACCAAATGCTTATATCTACTTTCTTTGAAACAACATTATTGCTTCTTCTAATCACAATGCTATTTTAAAGAGAGACAAAATGTAGATATTTAAATTTCATATCTTAACATCACCTTCTAACACCATATGATCACCATACTACTAATTAATTAAATAATTTTTATTATTTAATTAATTAGGATAATTTCCCTTATTCATCTAAAATAAATAAATAAATCCACTTTTATTTATTAATTAAATAAATTTTGTTATTTAGTTAATTATTCCATTTAAATTCTCTATTATCCGTAAATAAATTAATAAATAACTCAACAAGTCATATAACTAACTAATAAATAAAAGTCAAACCAATTTTACATCTCCACCATTCATTTCCACACTACATATTTAAATATCAACCATTCACATAAAGATAGCTATAAATCAACCCTAACAACCAACATTTAATAAAGGCATCTCAACCAATCATAACCATTTAGTTGCACTTAATCTTTACCATCAATATATTAGCTTGCTCTAAAAGCTAACTTACTTTAAAAGCCAATGCATCTCATCCATCCATCCTCATACATCTTCAAATATAGACCATTTATATCTTCAACCAAGAATCTATAAATCAAACTCTAGTCCTCAAATAAATTATGAAGGAATGGTCAATTCATATGTACATGTTTCTAATTTGAAGAGAAACCAACATCTCTATATAAAGTATCTGAGAATATCTCTAACACGTCTAAGGTTTACATTTCATAATAGTTTGTTGGTTTTTAATTACATTTGCATTTCTTGTTTTCTATATTTGGGATACTTTTAAGTTTAGAACAAGGTTTCTAGGTCTACATTATTTTCCCATTATTCATTCTAAATCCAAGATATACAATTTACCTTCAAGAGCTCTCTAAGGGTGGTATTATAGACATAATTCACATAATTAACAACTTTAGCCCAAAACTATGGTTTAAGATCTCTAGAATGGATCATAAAATCAAATATCTCTTTGAGTGTCCAACAATTCCTCTTTGCAACACCATTTTTCTATGGATTGTAATGAGTTACTTGTTTGTAGATGAATGTACCACATTATGTATAAATCTACAAAGTGGAATTTTACATACTCTCCGTCAATATCTATTCTTGAACATTTGATGTACTTTCTAGATCACTTTTCAAAAAACGACTTTAAAGCAAGAAATGTGTTGAGAGATTCACTTTTATGCTTTAAGAAACAAGTCTAGATGAGTATGGAGATCATTAATATGAGTAAGAAAAAAATGATCTCTATTGAAGGATGATGAAAGAAAAGGCCATGCAATATCACAATGTATAAGTTGAAGAACTTTAGTAGCTCTCTGTGTTTTACCTTTCACATGGCCAACAATGTACCCTTTAAAATAAAAAGAGATTGGTGTAATGTCAGAGACCACATTATTCTTACTTAGTTTTTGAAGAGAATCATATTTCAAATGAAAAATCACTCATTCCATAACTTATACCATCCATGTGTGTAAGAAAAATAGTACAAGGATAATTAAGTACAAAGTGAGAGAAAGTATACTACTGTGAAATATGACCTACCTTTCTTAAATATCTTGGATGTACCAATTTTTTTTATTGAATGGTCACCAAATCAAAAGTAAATTCTACCATCTTTTTTATAACCTATACATGCTATCTAATAAATAGAGAGAAAATTTACAAAAACTAAAGGAACCCAAAACACATTTTGAATGTTCCATCATACATAGAAACTAATTATTATCCCTATAAATTATGGTTGGTGAAGACTCACCCAAAAAATACTTGTTGATGGGTGTTTTGCACACTTTCTCAACACAGGCAGTACACAGGTGCACTACCTCTCTTGAAAGGAAATCTCCAACGACAAGTTGCTAAAAATCTCCCCAAGGTCTCTCGGGTGTCAGGTCATGACTTGCATGGAACTCCTTAGTTGATTTTGATGTGATTTTGTTGGTAATCACAGGGAAAATTTTACGTAGCTGGATGCGAGGTAGATCTTCAAATCCGAAGCTTCTGAGATGGAGGTCAAGTTTCACTTTGCTGTAGGTTCAGACAGCGGTCCAAAACTTCGATGTTTCTTTAAGTTTGGCTTTACAATGTGTAATGAACCTTATTATAGGCTATTTCTAAAAAAAAAGGAAAAAGAGCAGGGAAGATGGAAAGTTCTTGGATCTGCAACTAACTGTGAACAGTAATTATGGAGTTTCTGCAATGGACAGCTTCCTGGAAACAATATTTCACTTAACCAGAAATCTCACAATCTCATGAAATTTGTGCTATCTTCTAAGGTCTCCAAATATTTCACCTTTCATTCGCCATATGCATGCATGAACAAAGATAAAAGTGCGAGGCAGCTTTGGATTTAAGCCCAGAATAACTTTACATAGCTATCTACCAGCAGCAAATAGCAAAAAGTATGGACTAAGAAGGCATCTACACAACAGGAATTTTCACAACTACGGAACAACATTTCTAAAATCAATCAAAGTAAGGATACAACTAACTAGAACAACAATATAAATTTAAGTAAAGCATCTAACAATGGAGATTGAACCATGAAACATGTGAAGAAATCAGAAAATGCACCAAGTCAATGTATTTTCATTAAAAATTTCAGCAGCATGTCTTTACAACAACTCAACTCCCTTTGCAAATGAGAGGAGACCCCTATTTATAGTGCCCAAAAAGTTAAATGAATGGCCAAGATTCATTACAAAAATAGCATTTCATCCACCCCCAATATATTACAATTTAAAAATACATCTTTGTCCTTTTGCCTATTTTGTCACTTAGTGCTAGCACTGTAGCGTTTTGTCTTTTGTTGATTGCCCTTCTGCTGTAGCTATTCCTTTGGGAGCTCCTCATTGATAGTAGGGTTGTCCTCCTGCTTCTTCAAAGCTGAATATTCCATGAATTTAAGAATAACTGGTTGGAGCTTGTCTACCTCAATGATCTCGTACCGCAGCATCTGGTAGCTCCATTCTTTTGCATTATCTTGAAGCTTTCTCCAGTCTTCATCATATTTTACGCCTTGATCCCTGAACAACTTTGATTGGTCAAAGGCACGGGCAAAAAAAACTCATGAATTCCACTATTATTTCACTGGACATCCCGTCCTCCATCTTCTTCTGAAAGTAAGGTTTTACTTTTTCTAGATCCATCTATATTGCGGGCATGTCATACTCCGTCATCAGCTTGAGATATCGAGCGCATTCCGCCCTAATTTCCTTGATCCATTCGATGTCTAGATCCACCTTACTCATTATCTGCTCTAACCTTTCCTTTTTGTTGTCAAAATACCGCCTCCACACATTCATCAGCCAGTGATCATCCCCTTTGAATGCAAGTTCCTTTTCCCATGCAGCCTTTGGTAACTGGAGGATGGCCTCGATCTTTGGATAGGTGGAGTCGTATGTTGCAGGGAAGTCGGTGCAGAGCTTCTTCGTGCTTTCCAAAGATTGTTGTAGATCCAAGAACTTGTTGGCCATTCGAACAACCCGGCTAATACCCATGTTCCCGACGTACAGGACCTGCCGGAACCAGCTCTCTGTAGTCTTGTCCAAGTTCTTTCTTCTCTCCAACTTGTCAATTTTCTCCTTGGATATCAATTGGGGCAGAACCGCGGATGTGGTAGGCAAGTCATCCACCGAAGACCATTGTTGGATGTAATCTTTCAAGGCAGCTACCTATGCCTTGAGTTCATCCTTTGAGATCTTGTCCTGTTTTATCAAGTGCACCACTGTAGCCACTGACTCCTCAAGGTGTCCTACCTTATGTTCTTTGGTATCGGTCCCCAAGTTGATGGTGGAAATGTTGTAGCTTACGCCAGCCTGGCCTACCACGGGCGTTGCTATTTGTGCGGTTCGGGACCCAGAAGCATCCATCGTTATTTTGGATCTCACCTTAGGCTTTTTCTCCTTCCTGGTTGAGCTTTGTGCTTGGGCTAGGATAGCTTCTAGCCTTGCTCTAGGATCCTTAGGAGTGAGAGTCTTCTTCTCAAGCTGCTTTCCCAACCACTCGGGCATGGCAAATTCTTCTTTTGGTGGCTCTTGATCGCCCTCACCCTTCCCTGTTTGGTCCTCCATTTGTGCACCTTTTACCTTGGTGTTGTCTCCCTCCTCCTCATTAGAATCCAAGACAAATGTGAGGCACTTGACAGGAGGCTTAGTAATCAACTGTCCTCGGGGACTCTTTTCTTCCTTAGTGTCCTTTTCCTTTATATTTTCAATCTGTTCATCTTTGTGCATGTACCCCTCGGGCTGGTCCTCTTCTTTGTCTCTTTCTCCTGTGGGAGGCGGCACAACCTCCATTTTCTTTTCCCCTGCAAGGTCCTTCACAATCTATGTCGTCTTGTCACCCTCCTCCTCTTCTCTGAGGGGTGACCTTTCTGCCTTTTCTTCATCGTTTTTTAGCTATCAGACCATCTCTTCTTCAAGATCGTCATCGAAGGTCTGTACAATGACCCTACCACCGACATCCTCCTCTTCATCCCCACTCTCGGAAGAGCCTGTTCCCTCTTCTTCATAGGCTACCCTATCAATCGTGCGGTGTTCATACTCCGGGTGCTCATGGTATTCATTGGCTTCCTCTTCAAATGGCTTCGAGGCCTCTTACTCCCATCTCTCCCACTCCTCAGAGATCAACATGGTGGCCTCCATAACCGGTGGTCCTACCAAAGGCTGCAAAGGTTTAGTAGTAGCGAGGAACTACGCTAGGGCCTCTTGAAGAGTGGGATCCATAAGGATCTGGGAGAGCTCATAAGGGAGATTTTGCATGTGTTTGAGAAGGCCTCAGGCAGGGCAGGAGTGGGCATCAGTGTTGTCACTGTAGCTAATGGTAGTGATGTGGTAGGTGACATGGCAGCGGAGGGAGGAGGAGTAGTTATGGCAGAGGAAGAGTCGATCACTATTACAGGCTCGGTCGGAGGTGAAGGGGCAAGGTGGACTAAGATGTCCACTGCCGATAGGGATGTGGCAACCATGGCTAGGGAGGTAGATGATGGGGCAGTTGAAATAGGGAGAGCCGAAAGAGGTTTTAATTGATCTATACCTTTTGCTTCTTCACCTTCTTAGATTACGGGCTGCTCTGTGGTGCCTCCTGTTTGCTTGAGCCTTTTAGAAGGTGAGCCTCCTGGATCTTTCCTTGTGTATACTTTGGGATTCGAAGACTGCTCTGTTTCTGTTTCTTTCCTCTTCTTAGATCTGTTAATTGGAGGGGACTTGGATGTCTCGCATGTTGAAGTTGTAGCGGCAACATCCTCAGAGGCACTGGGCTCACTCTTTAGTCCCTCGTATTTCAAGACCACTCCTTGTTGCTTCATCCGGCTCACTTGTCCTTTAACCCATTCTTTGGTTCGTGCCACGATGGGTTTGGTCACAATGTCAAGGTCATCGACCTCCTATTCATCCCAGTTGATTGTGGACAGTGGAAAATTAGTGACTACATTGTACCGGGGATCCATGATAGTGTCCTCATCCTCTTCTACTTGATCTGGTATAGGGAACAGTTGCACCCTCCTTACGAAGTATGTAGTCATCCTCATATAGTGCCTAGCACGCACTTCTTTGTCATCCTAGAAATTTTCCCATAAATCCTTGACATTGTGTAAATGGGCGTACTTTGGCCCTAGTGCTTTCCTTACATGCCCATACGGGTCCATCCGTGGGTGAGGAGTGTGTAATTGGAAGTGGTATTCCACTAGCTCCTTTTCCGAATTCCTAGCACACTGGGAAGTTTGCAGTTTGTACATGCCCCGACCAAGGGTCAAGGGATAGGAGATTCCTGCCAAGTGTTTTCCGCTGAAGACTAATTGTATGTGTTGGAGCTACCAGGAAAGTTCTAATAGGATGATCCGGTCATTGGGGTACTGGGGCAATCTATTCGGTCTTTCAGTGAAACCCTGGGCGCGAATGTAGGTAAACTTAGGGAACTAAAGGAACAGGAAGGTGTATTGCTTCAGGAACGCCTGCGCACTGTGAGAGACTCTCCTCTCAAAATCCCCTCCAAGTAGTCTGATGACATGACCAATGAAGGCATCATTGACCCTACAGTACTCCTTAAAATTTCTGAATTGGAGCTGGGGATGTCTGTCATAGACTTTCAATTTTCGCCTTGGCTCCTCGTCGGGTGCCACAAACAATCCACTATACTGTCTTTGGTCTGCCAAGGAGTAGACCAGATAGGAGGTCATATAGAACTTGGAGTTTTTCTTCACATTTATGAACTGCTCATGGAAGCAGTCGCTTATCATGCCTCCCCAGTAGAACAAGGCCTTCGTGGTGACATCCTCGTTCCCGCGGAGGATCTGCTCAACAAATTAAACCATCCATTCCTGGAAGAACGCCGCAGTAGGCAGGCCCATTACCTGGCTCAACATGGTGACCAAGTCATGGTAGTCTTCGTGGAAATCGTTGCGGAAGAGTTCTTGGGGAACCTTCGTGGCGCTACCCATTTTTTCCTTGAGCCAATGCTGATTTATCAATCTTTTGCAGCCTGTCGGGTTGTCGTCCCATGCTGCCTTACATTCCTCTATGGTGGGTGTTTCCATTTCTTCAAAAGTGGGAATGTGGAAGTTCTTTGTAATGCCTTCAGCTGACATATCTGCTAGAATATTACCATCTCTGTTGACAATGGTCCTTGTCTCGGTTTGATAGGCCTGTCGACAGGCCATGACTAGCTCAGGGGCAATGAGAGATGGGGGAAGCCCGCAGCTTTTGTGATTCCACTTTGCCTGATCAGCCTTGCATTCTTGGTTGTCGGGTTGATTCTGACCCTTTGTGTAAACTCATCAATATCAACTTGGCCAATATTGGTGTCTGTTATTTCTTTCCAGTTCGTGGTGATTTTTTATCGTAGAGGTTCACCCTGGAACTAGAACTTCATTTGGTCTTTATCCTCCTTTCCATGAGGAGTCTTTCCTGACTTCTTTCCTTTGTCTGCAGTCCCCTCTGAGGGTCCTGCACCTAATTCCATATATCCTGCAAGCAAAGGCATAGTCAGTGCAACCGATCATGAAAGCTTTGACGTTAGTCGAAACCCATGGACAAAATCAACTTTAGACAGTTTATCATTCATAAAATCATACTTTTACTTCCAGATGTCATTAGTCCTTCAATTGAGGGCTTTCAAACAATCCGGGCCCGAAGGCCCGAACTTCCCCGGTAGGAATGTTGTCTTGAAAGGGAAAATGGGGTAGAGCGATCCGGGAGATTTCTCCCAACTGAATTTTCATGGTTCCAAAGGCTCGAATCGAAGAGGGCTGAATTTGAGCACATGGGTCGAGATCAAATTTCAAATTGGAGGTCATTTAGGTCAATTTGAGAGCATCCGGAGGTACAGGGCCGGAAAGCCATTCGGGGTTGGCTGTTTGAAACAACCATAAACAAAGGGAATTCCAGAGACAGAATTTCGGGGTCGGGGACCCGACGGGTCCAAAGGGCGGCCGATATTTTTCTAGTTTTTAAAGCGCTCGGGCCTGAGGAGCTGGGAAGCCATCATGCTTTCGCCGTTTAGAATGGCGATCATCAGACAGAAGTCCGAAAGGGGCGGTCTGGTGGACCGGACCCGACATCAAGGTTGGACATTTGATTTTTTCGTTTAAGTTTATGTGGCGAGCAGGAGGGCGGAGCCCGAAGGTCAGAAAGTCGGTTGCGATTTTCTCTTTTGGAATGGTTGAGATGGGACAAAGTCCTGGATGAAGAAGCCCGGCGAGGTCAAGGAAGTCAAAGTTCGACGATTTGGAACCCTTGCGGTAGAAGGTAGGTTGAGACCCGGGAGGTGGGAGGTCGTCACAGGTTCGTCATTCAGAACGACGAAGACTCCAAGGAAGTCTACGGACTAGGACCTGGGTTCATGACGGGTGGCCGATTTGAGACCAACGCCAGATGATGAATTGCAAGGCAGGCTCCGGGGCTCGAGCGAACGGGGTCCTTCCGTTGTTCGGGAACGACGGGAGTTGGGAAAAATCACAGACGCAGAAGTCCAGGGACGCGGGCCCGGGAGGCCAAAATGGAGGCCGACTTCAAAGTTCAAAATTTGCAATGCATGACGGCGAACTGCCGATGGAAGTCCGGGGATCCGGGCCCGGGAGAGGGTGCGGCCATTTTTGAAAAATGGTTTTATTTTGATAAGTTTAACGGTGGCGCAAGGGTCTGGGCCTAGAGGGTTTGAATTCTCTGGATGAAGAATGGCCGCAGCAAATGAAGGTTTATGATCAACTTTTGGGGGAGCTTTGGAGGTTTCTAAAAGATTCTAACACATGGGTTTTGTGTGTTTTATTAAGTTTTATCAATTGAGCGTGTTTTTAACACATGTTGTTCATCATTTTAGGCATTAAAATCATAAAGACTT
The DNA here is from genome assembly GCA_007258455.2 of Sequoia sempervirens. NCBI lineage: Eukaryota > Viridiplantae > Streptophyta > Pinopsida > Cupressales > Cupressaceae > Sequoia > Sequoia sempervirens. Next base: position 22,227 of record VDFB02350606.1, read on the forward strand.
CTCTAGAGGGAAAATGGAAAACCTACCTCGAGAATCTGATGAGAGGAGGTGTGCAATCCACTAAGCCTCGGCGGATGATGGCAATGGGTGCGAGGGCGACGATCGACAAAGGTAGTGATCTTCTCTGGAAAGCACTCTGATCTCCCTCTGTAATCCTGACAAGTGAAAATGACAGGTTGGGGTCCAATATTTATAGCCCCCTGCCATTAATGGCTGCATTTAATGTCCATATGGAGGACAGTTGGGTTGGTGAATTCAAATTCACGGATGGTGGCGGGAGGTCCGAGGCCCAGGGGGCGGAAAGACGTGACCCTACGGCCACTATAAACTTCGCTTTGCAAATTGACGGCCAAGAGGATCCCGAGACCCGGAGGGCGAAGTTCCGCCGCAGGTTCGCCATTTTGGAAATTTAGTTTGGAAACCACCGGCGGCGAAGGGGAACTCGGGGCCCGGAGGGCGAAGTTTCGTCAGTGATTTTCCATCAGGAATGGCGAAGTCCGCACGGAGTTCTAGGAACGGAAGTCTGGAGGGTCGGGCCCGGAGGGGGCAAAAGCAACCAAATTTTTTTACAAGTTTTCACCGGACAGAAAACAGGGAGTCAGGTCTCGAGTCCTGGGAAGGCGAAATCCTTCCACTGTTTGGAATGGTGAACATAAGGGGGAAACCCACCGAGGGAAACCCGGCGGGATGGGCCCGCCAGGCTCCAAGGCCGCCGGCAGAGGCAAACTGCCAAGGAGACTCTGCAAGGCACCAGGACTTGACAAAATTGAAGGGGTGAAACACGGTCAACTCAAGATGAGACTTTGGAGGTACGTTGACCACACAGGACACTAAAACGGGGCACACAAAATGAGGCAACGACAAAAATGACCCAGCAAGGTGAAAGAAAAAGAGGGTCCCCGTTCCGAATGAGGCGTGTGTGTTGAGGGCACAACAATACTGAGAGAATGAAGTAGTAGTGGTTGAAAGAGATTTTTCTTTACTCTCTTATTAAGAGGGAAAAGAAAATGATACCATTAACTTATGTTCATTTCTTTAGTTAACATAACTAACTTTTTGAAACAATGATTCTCTACGCGACCTTGACAATCATAAAAAATTACATTTCCTTTATTCACTCCTACTTGAGAATCATATTTAGGCATAGAATTTGAAATAAAAGATTTCTTTAGAGATTTGAAGGTGCCTTAAGAATTTTTTGGAGTATTTATAACAATAGTATGAGAATTATACTTTTTAGAAGAAAAATATATATTTGTATGAATTTGTCTACTTCTTGAGTTAATTGTTCAACAAATTCATCAAAACTAGATATTTTGAAAGTAGAATTAGAGGCATCTTTTGTAGAACAAAAATTAAATATAAAAATTAAATAGGATTCTCTAAACTTAAATAATATTCTTAAGATTAATTGTGTTATCCATTTTATATTAAAATTCCCTAATTGCATCTTGAGAGTTTTTGTTTTTAAATAAAATCTTAGATTGCATCAAATTCATCTGAATTAAAACTCTCAAGCTTATTTTCCTTTTGGTAACCTTTGAATTGATTAGTGTTTGTCGTAAGGGGGGAATAAAGCAATAGGAAAAGTAAGAAATGAATTAAACAAACTTAATTCAAACAAGCTAAAATTCTAGCCATACTCATGAAATGAAGTTCTAAAATAACGAAATCAAACAATGTAATCCTAAAGATAACATAAATTGAATTCAAAACCTTAAAAGTTATACCATCCCATGTTAGAGTTGTGTTTGTATTGACATTTGGATGTCGGATTGCTCAATTCAATACAAAGCCTCCATTGTTGTTGTTGCAAAAGCTTCAAAGTGTGTTAATGGTGAACTAGATTGTGATAATAACTCTTAATATGCTCAAGAGATAATTGCTTAGCACTTCGCTATGAAGATTCTAGATGATTTATGAGAAGATAAAGGATTGTTTTATAGATTTCATAGTAAAAGATCATGATCAATAGTTGAGAATCGTTGAGAGGAAATAGATTGGAAAGATTAGTGGATTTAGATTGGACTAATTGGGGGGATTGAAGAAATCAAGTTGAGTGGTTAGTGGGATTGAGGAATAGATTGAGTGGTTAGTGGGATTAAAGAATAGATGAGTTAGTTAACCGATTAGAGTGAGAAATCAGTGGTAATAATTTACTCAATCACAAAAGGGGTGAGGATAATTAATTAATAGTTGGAGATGAACGTGCAAGTCATGTTTGAATTTAACAAATAAGGTTGTATTTGTTTGTTGACTATGTTGAATGATTTTGAATAATTAATTTAATTATTCGGGTTTAGAGAGGGGAAAGTGATTTAATTAAATTATTAAATGATAATAATTTAATTGATTTAGATGAATGAGGTATATTAGTGACATAATTAAATAACTCGTGTTTATTTAATTAATCACGAGGAATAAAGTTAGATTATGAAATTTATTAAATAAATGAGATTTATTTAATTAGTCAAAAATAGTGATTGAGGATGAATTAATTAAATAATGTTAAATTTCTTAATTAATAGATGAATATAAAATTTGATAATAATTAAATAATAATGTATTATTTAATCATTTAGGGAAGAAGGGTGAAAGTTATTTAAATAGTGTTGTTCACTAGTTAGGACTATTTAGGGTATCTACATTTTGCCTCTCTTTGATACAATGCGATTTTGAGCGTTGTGTCAAAGAAAATTCAAAAATTCCTACTCAGGAGTTGCCCCGATGACAATGGGATAGCATGGTGCCCCCTTAAGAAATTTGGTGAAAATTATAGATAATGAGCCAATTTTTTCAACAAGCTAATGTGATACGTTTAAGTGCAAAGACTGACAGAATAAATGTTGACTAGAAGAAAATGTTAGTAAGATTTAGAAGAAAATTGATTTTGTTAGTCATTGATGAGTTTGCTTTTTCTTTCATAGAGACTTCATAATGTTTAGAAATCCTTATTCATGTAGCAAATAGACACGATGCACCGAGGTATTAATGACCAAGGCGGCTTTGTATCTATTGTGTGGACTTTGACTCTAAAATCAAGGAGCATTCTTGCTCATACCAGACATACGAAAACCCTGTTAGAGTGTATGGGTTAGAAGTTTAGAGCATTTTGGACCAGTGCACAAAGAGGTATGAAGAACCAAACATACAAGGCCGCTTGAGTTGCTTGTAACAACTTCCATACACACAAGGCAAGTATTTGCCATGGTAGTATTGCAAAAATACCCAACAAACAGAGCAAATAGAAATCAATGATCAATGTCCAATTCCTTCTTCTCTAAATCCTTAATGGACATCCTCGAGAGATCTTGGGAATGAGACAATAAGATAAATCAAAAAGATAAGATCATAAAAAGATAAACAATGCTATTGTATCACTTGCCATAGCTATTTTGATGTTTCAAGATTATCCATCAATGATGTCTATTGTAGGAATGATTTATCCATTAAGACATATGTTAGGATGTTGATGGTGATTTTCAAAAGGAATTGTAGTTACCACTTAGGCATTTTTTTAGTCTAATGATGATCCTGTCATTTCAATTCTTTGCTTGGAAGTTTTTGGATTTTGATGTTTGCTTTGCTTGTTTGTTTTGTCAAAGATTGAATGCGATGTTTGTTTATTATGAATGGAAATTGTATTGTGGATAGGTGACAATGGAGATATGGCCTTTGTGATTTTCTGAATTATTTGATGTTGTTTTTGTTGTTTTTGGTATTTTTATGAATGTTTTTGGATTTTGATAAGATATTTGAATGTTTTTGTTTGTATTTTTGACCAAGTTTAAATACCAAGAGGAACACCTAAAGGGGACTAACCTAGGGCCTCGGGGGCTCATCAATGATGGCCTTGTCTACGTTGTACATGCAAAGACTCATAGTTCGCTTATTTTGACTCAATGCGGCTCATTCGAGGATGACCTACAATGTTTTGGTTTTTTGATGTTTTTCAATTTTGTTTTGGATTTTGATGGTTTTTCAACCTTTTTTTTGGGGGATTTTGATGTTGATCATATGGATGTATGATAAGAGAGATATATCAGTATGTAAGGATATCAACTATGTCTTTTGAGATCTTGTTGATAGGTCGGTTAAAATTGATTGATCTAATTAAGTAATTTTTTATAATGATAACATTATTGAGGATACACAATAACGCAAAGATATATAGTGTTGTCCCGATAGGAACTGTTGGTTATTTTTTAACCAAACTTATTCTTACCGCATACCTATGAACTTGCCAGAATTCAATTATTAGTAAGGGTAAGGATTGTCCAACACTTAAGTTAGGGTTTTTAGGCCTTCACTTCTTCACTTCGGGATCTGTTAAACCCAGGAGGGTAATCCTAAACATTGTGTTTACAGATACCGGTGTGTCTAGGTATCAAAGACAAAATAAATAGATGAGTCTCCTTAAATGTTTAATAAACACAATGCCTTAAAGATTTGGTTGATCTTCATGGCAGTGACTAACTTAAACAAGAGAAAATGTAATTCATTAAGATTTACACACACCCAGAAAGAATTTGATAAGTAAGTTGATTGTAATTTTGTGATTAGTTGTTGAATTGATTACCACACACTCAAGTATAATTACTTTGCTAAACCAGTGCCATATTCTTGGGACGGAGTCAAACTAAATGCCCACATGACTAGATAACAATTTTATGTCTAACAATACCCAAAGCCTTGAAAATATTGCATTACAACATCCCCACTTATTGTTTCCACAATTCACTTCTTACTAGCATCCTCATACATGATTTATTTCAGACCCACTATTATATTCAAGCATTTACATACATTCATTGAAATGATAAGCAAGAATAGAATAACACATCCATTGGAAACCAACATAGATAAATAAGATAACCATTGATTATATTATTCATAGTCTGTATAACCTGTACATAGGAGAGTCATATGTAGAAAATTTATACTATTCTACTATATATATTGTCCTTGTTATCATAAAACCATATACATGTTGACTGACTTTATCCTAAAAACATATTACTAGAAAGTTAAGTGTCCATTCTTTTATGTGTATAACCCCTTCAAGGTAAACTACCTACTGACCTCCCTTGTAATCAGCCTTGAAATCCCTTTTATAAGACAAGGGAGCAACAAGCATCAAGCTAAATTACATCTACATTTCACTTTCATTTCAAAATGAATTTCACCAGAATGTGAAAATATTCTCTAATCAGTTACAAGTAATCATTCGTAGGACAAAGGTATGCAAAAAGCAAAACTCCAAAAACGTTAGTCAAAGAAGACTCACCAGTCTTCAAAAAGTGTCACCATCATAGCATCAAAAACATGCAAGTCCGCAACAAACTGGGAAATGTCACCATCCACATTGAAGGCACAAATAAACAAAGACCTACACCACAACGAGGTAGCACGAAGGACCAAAAACTGAGCACCATCTCAAAAAGGGAACGAGATGCTACTTTTCCTTGTTAGCAGCAAAATAAGTACGCCCGATTGGTGTCCTTATTGAAAGTGGAGTAGCCATCACCACCTCATCCTCAGAATCAATCAAATCATTCATGACAATGAGATACTGGCGGTAACCAGAATCAATTTCGTCTCCACTGTTAGAAGAATCATCTGAGACTTCAATGGGAGAATGATGATGTCCTATATAAGCCCAGTGACACTTATTCTTTCTTGCAGTTTCCCTCTCGGGCCTATCAATTTTCTTCTCCTTACCCTTGACCAATTCCTCAAGATAATTCGACTTCTCATATGATAAGCACGCTTGAGAACACCCCGTGCAGACCTTTTGACAGCTCTTGCTTTCTTCTTTGGAGTCACAAGGATTTCAAACATATCCTGCTCACTCTGGGGAGAATCACCTTGAGACTCAAGAGGGTTGAGTCTCTTGGACCTTCGGACTGGGCTAACAGACACACTTACCTTACCCATTTTTTCCTTAACAACTTATCAAATTTTCTCAGAACAAAGACACCACCCAACTCAAAAATAACAAGCTCAAATTCACACTTACTTTCAAACTCTTAATTCTCATAAACAATCAAATGGTGAGAATAACAAGCAGGTGATCTTCATTAAATAGAACAACAGGAGAGTGTCTACATTAATTTTCCAAGAAGTATTTTGTGAGGACGTAGACAATCAATTACCTTGATTTTGAACCTCAGTCGTTGATCGTACCTTGAAGTGAATCAACGGACAATTAATCAAGACGATTAATTATGACAAAATTAAAAGTATGCGTTTGATACTTCTCCATAATAAAAAAACTCAAGTGAGATAAACATCCACTTAGTTTGCATATTAACCACATGCTTAGTGTTTAACCAAACCTGTCGTGTCACATTTACCCACTTGCCCGTGGGAATTAATTTACTTACAATTCATCATAGTAAGACAATGGGGAGCGAACATGATTTATCTTTAGAATATCAGCTTGTACCCTACCTTACTTCAATTTCACCTTCCCACGTGTACGAGCATCTGACAGATTTGACGGCCATAAAAATATTTCCCAAATTTATTATGCGTGCCCAAGAATTAGCTCTAATTTAGGGTTGATTTTATCTTTAGAATAGTCTCGGCCAATATTTTAGCAACACCTTATTCCACCAGAATCCATCTGAGCCCTTGAAAAGTTCCATATGGCACTTGCCCGCTGAAAAATATGGGACACAAGCGAGCCCCTCACGGGATAGCAGGTAGCGGTTAGGATTGACCCACATCACCCACCATCGACCATCGATCTTCTTTCTCATGAAGCAATCATCGTCTTCAAAGCCTGGTGGGTCCCACAAAAAGTGACAGATGTCGCCTTGCCCGCTAGCCCGTGTGATCATCTCTCCTTAATGCATAAGATAGACGAGCGTGTGGGGAACGGTCCTGATGAGAACACATGTTGCGGTTTCCATCGTTGATCTTTCTCGAAGCTATGTCTACTACTCTTTTGGAAACACTGGTCGTGCCGCTAGACATGACACCTGACTATCGCCCGCCAGCCCATGTGTTTTAAAATAATATGAAATGAACCAACATGGGTGCGCGGGGAGTGGTCAAGATGTGGCCACGTTGCTTAATAACTATTTTTGATCTTCTTTTAATAGTGCTAGCTATCTTTACCAAGGAGACTAGACCCACCAATGCACCAAACATGTGGCTGAAGCCTAACAGCCCATGCGAATAAAATAATAAGGAATAAAACAACACAGGCGCACGAGGAACGGTGGTGATCAACCCTTGACAATCAAACAAATAATGTGAAAACCTAATTATGCACATGTCAAAAAATTTAATTTAAAAGGGGGTTCCACCCCTAGGCTCACGGGAACTTGACCCTTAAGGACGAAGGCTATGGATTTAAGTCATGAAAATCAAGCCTGATCATAAAAAAATTAATGCTGACAAGGATTAAGGTGACCGACAAACCTAAACTCAGGGGGGCGATGAACACAACGATTTCAATGGAATAAGAGACAACTTGAACAACCGGAGATTGAGAACATTAGGTCAATGCAAAATTAGAATGGCCAATGGTTTTTGGACTCATAGGTTAATTGTGAGGGATTTAGGCAACACAAGCCCTAAAACAGTGATGAGGAACATAACCCTAAGCCAAAAATGAGGGTCCAAGCCAAGTATTTGCAATTCATCAAGAACAACATGAGGATTGTTAAAGAAAAATCCCAAGATGATGGTTGATTGATTGGATAACGATTGATCAATATTTCTAGCCAGGCTAGGAACAAGATTGTCGAATTTTTTGATACCACGTTGAAGCGTCAACAAGATGCAACTGATATGGATTTTTTTTGAATTTTTTGGACAAATCCAAGATTAAAATGTGAGCTAGAAGACATATATCATGATTTATTCTAAAACAAGATCACAACGTGAGCTAAAATACATAGATCAAGATTTATTTTGAAGCAAGATGTAAGTACTTGCCCCCAATGTCTAGCAATGTAAAAAATGCAAGGATTATCTTGTGATTGGATAACATGTTAGGATAGAGTATGCCCCTTTGTACAATGTCGCATGGATTAGATAATGCTAGATAGGATAGGATCAATGATGGCCCATGTCAAGATGTTTACCATAAGAAAATGTGAAGTGTACACCGAACCTTTGTCAAGATCAAGATAAGTTGTATTAGGATAAAAATGGGTTGGATGAATGGTTTACGAATTTATTATGGATAAGATGGATGGATAATGGATGGAATGTTGGATTTATTATGGAAAGGATGAGATGCTTCTACCTAAAATGGTGCATGAAGATGCTTGATTCTACTCATGACGCTTGTTTTCTCGGTTTTCATCTTGGTACTTGTCTAAAGTTCCACCATAGTGGTTTTCGTCGAAGGACAATTTTTGTCTTTACTTTTTTCTTGATTTTTTTTGTTTTAAAAGATTTTATGCTCATGTTGAACCACTAGGTGGTGTTGATGCAGATGTTGTTGGGGCTAATATAGGTGTTTTTGTTGTCATAATGTGCCAACGATATCCAACTTGAAGGAGTTGTTTTGCTAAGATATAGATGCTTGAATGTAACCCCTGATAATTTTTGTCTTCTTTGTCGATACTGGAGTCAACTTTACCTTGATGCACACATTGCTATAGGGTGCCCTTAGAGTCCTTATGATAAAGATCCGTTTCCAATACATGGTCAATGTGTTGAGGGATATGAGATTTAGATGGATTGATCGATAGTTTGGAATCTTTGAATCTCCAAACTTGGGATGATGAACAATGATGGGTGGATATGGAGATACGATTGGGACCAACTTCTTAATATTCCTTGTAGGTTGCTCTTGAATCTTTCTTTTGCATCATTGGACATTTTTGATGGATGAACCTCCATTTTTTATTTTTCCCCATAGTTTCTTTGACCAATGGAGTTTGATAGGGATGATTTTCTTTCCTTTGCTTTTGTATCCATTTGAATTTTTCTTGTCCATTTTATTTTATCAATTTTTTTGCTTCAATGACTTGTTCCTTTATTTGATATAACTTTTTCTCTTCTTATTGGTCCCAATTAGAGGGTGGAAAAATACGTGGATGATGATTCATGATATGAATGGTTGTAGTGTTGGTAGTGGTTTCATCATAAGGACCCTTCGTGCTCCCCATGTTGGTGTTTGCATTAGATAAAGTTTCCCCTAGTATTATAGAGGTATTACTGATGTGTTTAGATTCCCTTATTGTTGAATAACCAAGACCTTGATGCTTAGGATTGTCAATAATATGCATTGATTCTAGGATACCCTGTTCATGTAGGCCTAATCCTCTGCCTCGATAATACATCCATTGAAATATTTTATTTGTAGTAGGATATAATTTATTTTGGAAACAAGGTGCTAATCCTTCTCTGCTTTGTTATGGATCTTCAAAGGTGATAGCTTCTTTATTGGTAAGATAGCTTACTATAACAAAGGTAAGTGATCCAAGTTTATAAGTGATAGGATCCTCCATATTTTGGATAACTACCTGATCGATATCTTTGGGTTGATCTTCAAAGGATGTTTTTGATTTGTAATCCATATAGAAGGGTTCTTCATAATCGGTTTCTACTTGATTTTTAAATGATGTTTTTTATTCACAATTCATGTATAAGTATTCTCCATGATCAATCCCTGATATGTCTTTAGATTTTGCTATGCCTTGATCATGGGTAAGGATGTTAAGAGTAGGAGACTCTTGTTCACTGGTAATGATGTTAAGATTATGGGACTCTTGTTTTGGATGAATATTATCTACATGTCCTTTAGGAGTAAGCATCTCATGGGTAGATGTGTGTGCACTTGGAATATAGATTTGTTCTTCTTTTAGAAAACATTGGATGTCTTGGAAGATATCTTCCAAGTCATTATAGTATTTTGATGATACGGATTCTTGATCTTGACTTCGTGTGGTGTTATCTTTGATATGCTTTGGTTCATGTTCTTGACATGGGTCAATTTCAAAGAATGATTTTTTTGTAAAGGATCCTTGGATTTCCTTGAAATGTGAACATGTGGGTGATAGCTCTTGGCTCATATTTTCTACATTGGGTATAAGTGTTGGATTAAGAGTCTCTTGATCATCAATACATGCTACCTTGAGGTTGAATGATGTCAATATATCTTGGACCTTATCATTGCTAGACTTTGGTGATTAGTTTTGATCATGCTTGTGAATAAATTCTTGATCCATGTCCTTTTTCTCATTAGGAGAGGTAAAGACATCTTCAATGTGATCAGTGGTAGATAGATCTTGATCATTATTTTCAAGTTTTGAGGTTGAGATATTGTCACTATTATCATTATTAGTTGAACCTTGAATATTGTATTCAATAGCTATTTATCCTTGATCAATAAGGTCTTGGATGACATTTTTGAGTTTAAAATATTTTGATGCATCATGACCTTTTTCTTTATGATATTCACAATAAGCGTTGTCATCATACCCTGGGGTTTTGAAGATAGGTTCATAATTACCTATTGATTTTGGAAGTGTGATAAGTTTAGCATTGACTAATGCATGTAACATCCCCTAAATTGGCTCCCCTAAAGGAGTGTATTCATGTTTATTGGTGTTGTAGGACAACAACAATTGTTGTTGTTGTGATAATTTTTGAGGTTGTTGATGTGCCATTTCTTGATGTTGATCAATCTATTGATGATATGAATCCATGTTTTGATGACTTTTATGTACATATTACTGATTTGGGGGTTGATATTGTTGATGGATTTGATTTTGATGTTGGGTGATCTAATTTTGATTTTGTGACAATTGATGTTGTTGATTCACTTGATGTTGTGTAAATAGACTTTGTTGCTAATATGAATTGATGTTTTGAGGATGTTGGAAGTGTTGTTGGTGTGGATATTGAGGTGTTTTTGGAATAATGTTTATTTGTTGTTGATATTCAATATCTTGACATTGAACCTATTGTTGATGATATGTCATGTTTTTATGTTGTAATTTTAGACCTTGTTGCTAATGTTGTGGTTGTTGATATGCAATGTCTTGATGTTGAACATGTTGTTGATGATATTTTGTGTTTTTATTTTGTTCAAGTGTGTCAACTATTTTCTCAAGTGCATTTAGGGCAATTTGATGTAGATTTTGAAACCCTTGATAAGAGTGCTTTTGATATAAATGAGGATTTTGATGCAAATCAACCATGTGACAAGATGCTCCAAAAACTTGATTAGGGGAATCCATAGTTGATATTTCATTGACATTTGCAGTATATGATGACCCAATGGGTGTATAGAGTGGAACTAGATTTGGGTGATGGATTGATATTGATAACAATTTAATCAATTTAGATGAATGAGGTATATTAGTGACATAATTAAATAACTTGTGTTTATTTAATTAATCAAGAGGAATAAAGTTATATTAGGACATTTATTAAGTAAATGATATTTATTTAATTAGTCAGAAATAGTGATTGAGGATGAATTAATTAAATAATGTTAAATTACTTTATTAATAGATGAATATAAAATTTGAGAATAATTAAATAATAATTTATTATTTAATAATTTAGGGAAGAAGGATGAAAGTTAGTTAAATAGTGTTGTTCGCCAGTTAGTACAATTTAGGGTATCTACAATGCCATGTCCCCTTTTTACCATAATTTATGTTGTAGTGCAAAATGCCCATTTCTTATCATCAACGTTTCCCCTAATCCAAATTTTTGTATGAGTTTTCCTCCTTCATTCCACATGCATTTGCTTAATATCCCCAAAACTTCCAAGTATGGAGACCTTCATAATTTTCTAAATCAGTGTAAGTTGGGAGTTGTAGAGTTTTCTTTCCCATCATGATTTTCTTCCCAACTCCAATTCTTCAATACTTTCACCATGGTTTCAAACTTCCACATTTAGGCATACCTCATGACCATCCCTCACCTTCATTCCCTTCTATCGAGCTATCAAAATTTTCCACCTTATCACACCTCTTTGCCAAACCCGGCTCCTTCACAAGCCTTTATCAGAGAGTTGGAATTCCTCTCACTAGCATGCCTCCCTTCCAAACCCTGATCCTTGACTTATGGTATACATCGTAAGGTATCCCAAAAGCCCCAAATTTGAACACTCCTACCATTTCTCACTATTATCCCACCTATTGCTTGACACGTTAATGTCTCATAATGCTTCTTCTCGATACATGGCTCCAAATTTAGTACTGTAGACAATTGTCCTGATGATATCGCATACTTGATTTCTCATACTAACACTATTCCTAGTCTATTTCATATAATTCATCCATTTAATTAAATAATGTCAATTATTTAGTTAAATTCACCTTTTCCTCTATTAATTAAATAAATCATTTTATTTAGTTAATTCACTTTTCTCCATACTAATTCCATTCGCATTTGATTAAATGATGCAAATTATTTAATTGAGTGTCATAATCATACTTTGATTAAATAATTCATGATTAATTAATTACATTTTTCTCATTCACTTGCACAATTAAATGATTTTAATTAATTATTTAATTAACTAATTTCTTTCCAAATCCTCCAACTTTTCCCACAATATTTCCTTTTCAAATTCAAATATTTCCCCCAAATAGAAATATCCTCAACATCTCTCCAACATAATTCCTAAAAATTAGGGAATTGGTTGAGTTTCTCATGGATTTGAGATCGTTGATTCGATCCTTGATCCATTCCTCATGGATTATCAACTGTCTGATGCATCCTTGATCCATGTCCATTCCTCTCATTCAATTTCATCCATTAATTAGCCTTTTTGATTCTCACCATTGATCCTACTTTCAAAATTCTATAAATAGAAAGCATTTTTCTATTATAATCATCCACAAGCTTTGAGTAAACTTACTCTCTTGAATTCATTGCCCAATTTGATAATTTTGAGAGCACTTATGAGTCATTTGAGTTCATTTCTTTAACAATTTGCTTTGCACAACAATGGATTTTGTTTGAATTGAAGCACCCCACATATGATTTGGGCATAATCCCACAATGGGATTGAGGTTTACATCTCTTAGTTAGAATTTCATTTGAATTGCTTTGTTCTTTCATGCTTTTGAATTCTAATTGAGTCTTGTGCACAATTTTATTGGATAGTGTAGTTAATTGATCATTTGCTTAGCTATTTTAGTTCATTTGATGTCATTTGATCAATCAATTTTATACATTCACATAATGGCACACCCGGTGGAACCCCACGTCCCTAACTAATCAACTTTCTTCAAGTTTTTTTGGATTTTGTAGGTGTGGGGAAAAATTGCGCTTTTGTTTTTTATAGAGGCACTCCTTTGTTAAAGGTCTATGCCTTTGCATTTGACAATGTCGTGCCTTCGTATCTCTTGTTGTGCCTTTGTTCTAGATTTTTCACTTTTTTCTTGAAGAACATGCGCACCTTTGTTAAAGGGTCACACCTTCATTAAAGACCCATGTGTTTGTCAATTTGATAGTGTCGTGCCTTTGTCCTTAAATTCATGCCTTTGTCTAATGCAGTCCTACACCTTTGTCTATTTTAGTTTTTTAATTTGATTGCTTATTTTTCTAAGGACTAACTCTAACTATTCTCTATTTTCTAATTTAATTTGATAGAGATGGACCTTTACAGCATGATGAATCTGAAAAGTGTTTATTAAACACTCATTTGGAAATAACTTTAGAGATAAATTTTACTTTATGCATTTCACATTTACTTTGGTCTTTAAAATTGGACAACTACAACTTACATTTTTCAATTTTGTGCATAAAATTGAACCACACAATCTCAACTTCATTTGGGATTAAAAAGAGCCTAAAAATCTCACACTTCAATTGGTTCTTTAACAATTTATTCACATTTATCTTTGGTGCACCTAAAAAGAACAAGAGTGTGTGATTTTTTTTCTACATTTGGTAGACTAGCAAGTGTGTATCCTCCCCCCTTGTGCTTTGTGTGATCTTGGGTGAAGAGAAACACTTCTATTTTTCATTATATGTTCATTGTAAACCCTATAAGGTTGTTGCTATGTATCCTCTCCCCTTGCGCTTCATGCAATCTTGGGTGAAGAGAAATAGTAACACCTTCATTTTTTCTTTTAAGTAGGAGGCCTTACTTCATATACATCCCACAATGGAGAAATAAAGACGACCTCAAGCAATCTTTTAGGGCACGCTATATAATTGGCTGAGAGTGAAAGTTGTAGGTCAAATTGTGCATGTAACACTTTGGACTTGCATGGGTTTCCCGATGTGATGTCCGCAAGGTTGGCAGTGTTCACCTAGTTCCACCCACTAAAAACCTATTTGCTTTAGAGGCCTCAGACCATAAAACTTCTTCTCAAGGAGGTGCAGTGGAATAACATCATTCCATGAAGTTACTCACCATGTACTAATCATAGTTGAGGTGACAAACATCTTGTAAGGAACTTTTCCTTTTTTGGTAAGAGGTGTATCATGTACACGTGTATACTCTAGTACTCATTCTATTGGCAGTATTTTATCATGCAGGCCCAACTCAAGAAGATAAACCTACTTTACTAAATAGGATTGTGCTTACTTTTTGTTCGATCGATCTATTTCTAGTGAGCTTTGTGGAAGAAAGCTTACGAAATATCTCCCATTACCTATTGAGTCAGTTGAACACATTGCTTGATCATCAAAACACTCAAACAAATAGTAAACATGGTTATGCCAAGATTTCAAAATCCTTTGAACATATTATATTCACTTGAAGTGTAACATGCCCATTGTTCTACATAGTAACTATCATATTTTTTAACCTCAAGTAAATAGTTCAAGCTTCTATCCAATATGAGATATAACTTTTTTTTTCTTTTTTATAAAAAGATAACACACACATTTGAAATAAACATGTTTCCAAGCTTTCCCCATTGCATTATATCAAAGTATTACAACTTTCCAATATATTGATTTCATAGTAAATAATTCATGAAAACATTTCTCTTTTACGATCTTTCCATAGACATGGATACAAAAATATAAACAAGGCTCCATTGAGCTTACTTGCAATAGATGTAAAAATGGTCTAGGTATCCTCCATCAAATCTTGGTCGCCAACTGATGAGGAGAAGCATCACTCAAGTACTCTTCTACCAACCTTGGACTAGCTATGATCCCTCGCACATCTACCAAACTGATAGATGGCCCTACCCTTCGACGAAGATATTGGTTGGGAAACCTCATAATAACATTTACCTTTCTTGAGCTTGGTGGTGTGTCCTAAATTTTTTTAGATATGTCATACAATGGCTATAACCTACACATATGACAATCTTTGTCTAGTATGTAAATTTGGATTGTAGTGAATTGACAATGTAAACAGTGGCAACTTACGCTACTTTGGCCAAACTATTAATCACCTGAAATTATGGAGTGGGCATCACATGCTCACCCACCTTTCTAGCTCGATTTATATTTTACCATTCATAACCTATGCATAGGTTATCCCCTTATGCCATGGTGTAACCTTAACCCGAGGAATAACCTATTACCTCTATATTTATTTAAAACACATCTACTAAGTAAATCATAGTAAATATAAGACTCAACTAGGTTAAACATTAGCTATATAAGCTATATCCATAATATAGCATTTAATCCCGCTATATCCGCCCATTCCTTAATATGGAATATGTACAAGCACTTCAAGTAATATAGATCCTTATACTAAGTACATCAAGAATTCTTTCACTTTCACAAAAGAATATAATAATCTTTCCCTAATAAGCAATTGAACTAGTTTCCCAAACAAAACAAACAATGTCACACAATCTTTTCAAATACATAAAATAAAGTATGAGAGAGTAGAAATTAGCATGCATGTTTATGCAATGCTCCAATTGATCAAACTAGTTTCCCAACACAACCTTCCCAAATCAGTAAGCAATTACCAAATAACTTTTTCCCACTTTACCAAAGTCTCCCTCTCAAAATCCTCTCACAAATCTCTCAAAAACTCTCACAACTCAAGAAATCAGAAAATAATAACTCAAAAAATCATAGCAAGAATGCAGATCTGCATCCCTATTGAGGTAGAGAGCACCTCTATTTATACATAAAGGTTAGAAACTAAAGGCTAGAAACAGGGTATCAAGAATGACACTTCTCAGCTCAAAAAGTTTGACTCAACAAGATTAAGAAAAGGTGGCAGCTAAAATCATTGCTTAGAAAACACATACTCAGCCACAGTGAATGAGCCACCCATTTAAATGGACAACAAGAATGATAATCAGAAATGCAAGGTTTATGCCTTCTACAAGTTGACTCTTTTTGGCTAGCTTTACTCTTAACCAATTCACATATTTCATAATGCTTCATAATCTAAAATTCATATTGTAGTTTAGACTTCCATTTGGTTTCCACTACTCTTAAGTTGGCACCACATTAAGTAGTTTGTGCCCTATTATCTTGGCTATTGTTTTTTATTGACTTAGTCAAGCTTCATATGTTGGAGTATTTGTTTTCCTTTGTTTTACAGACTTAGTCTTTGCAAACCATTTTACCTGTTGATTTAACATTGATATTATGCACTATTTGCAATGATGTCCATATTTCACTTAACTCAACAATAAATACTTTAAGCATATCTTAAGTCTATGCATTAATTTATGTGTTATTCCCATAATATATATGTTGTGTGCAATACTTAGCTTTTTCTATGTTTAATATACTATGGGCTAGATGGATAATTCAACACTATAGAAATCATTATTTTATATATGTACAATTTACAAGTTTATAGAGCTATATTATTCGATATACGAATACACATGTATTCTTATGTATATAGATATATATATATAAATTATACTAGTATGGATATTTCCATTACGTCAATACATATGCGTATGTTAATACATATATGTATATACTCATATACTATATATATATATATATATGTCACCTTGTCTGACCGATATTCCCATGCATATGGGTAGTCTGTCCATGAGCATACATAGATACATCTATCTACGTATACTCATGTGTGTATTTACTCATGTGTATGACTTTATCGTGACACATGCATATATACATATATATAAATTTTATGTATATATCGCATTGATTAAATAGAAACTCATAAAGAAGAACTCATACATCACAAAGAGACTCAACACTATAAACCCCTAAACGAGAATGTTCACAAATAAAACCACAAGCAAAACTAAAGGTAACTTACTATTTCCCAAACTATTATCCTGACTTGACCAATATAGAAGTGTGTGTGTGAAAGCTCAATTTAGGTCTTTAAATCAAAGGTTACCAGACCAAGTTCTTCTCCTTGAGTGATACTTCCCCTCTCTTCAGGAGGCTTGATTCAATTCCTGCATCCAACTCAGTACATTGCAACAGTAGTCAGCCAAAAATAATGCATTCATTTACATCATATATTTCACAATCAAAATCATTTCATAACATAAAATTAAATCAACATTTATTCTTCATATTTCCAAAACACATAAAACATAAATACACCCTTTTAAAGCATTTTCACCCAACTAGGTAAAAGTAAATAAGTAGTAACATAGTGAGGTGTAACATATCCCCCCCTTGTGACTCGATGATTTTAAGTAGCAAACATAGATATAATCTAAAGAACATAAAACATGTCATAATTTTTTTTTTAAGAACTATCAAAAGCATGTAAGACATAAGGAAACTTGTACTTAATTTTAGCATAGTCTTCCCAAGTGGCAGAATCTTCTGCATATTGGTCCCACTAGACTTTGCATTGCAGAACTTCTCAGTTACGCAAGTGAATCTTACGTGTTCCAAGCACCTTGAGAGGCTCGATTATTACCACTCCTGGGTCATGTACCTATAAAGCATTCCAACCAATAACATGGTTATCCCCTAGTATATACTTTTTAAGGTATGAGACATGAAAGACATTGTGCATCTTGGCAAGAGCTGGTGGAAATGCAATTCGATAAGCAACTAGGTTTATTTCCTCAAGAACCTCGAAAGGACCTGCGTAGTGCAAAGCTAGTTTGGATGACTTTCAAAACTTGATGGAACTCTTATGAGGTTTAATTGTCAACACCTTTTCCCCTACTACAAAATTTATGGGTGCCCGCTTAGAATTTGCATAGCTTTTCTACCTATCATTGACTTCTGCTAGACTTTGCTTAATAATTCCAACTTGCTCCTCCATTTCCAATAACATCTTTGGCCTAAGACTTATCCTATTATCTAGCTTATCCCAGCTTATAGGAGTTCGACATTTTCTGCCATACAATGCTTCGAATGGATCCATCTTGATTGAAAAATGATAAGAATTTCCGTATACAAACTCAACCAATGGCAAGTAATCCTCCCACTTGTATTGCTGATCCATGCAATACATCCTTAGTAGATCTTCAAGCACTTGGTTCACTCTTTCCATTTGTCCATCTGTTTTTGAATGATAAGTTGAACTTGTGTTTAACTTAGTCCCAAGTGAGGAGAACAAGGTTTTCCAAAACCTAGATGTCACATGAGCATCCCTATCCGAAATGATCTTCTCAAAAATCACATGCAATTTAAACACCTCTTGAATAAATTTTTGAGCTATGACAAGAGCTCCATCAGTTAAATTTCCCATAATAAAATTTGCCACCTTACTTAACTTATCTACCACCACTAGAATGGCATTGCATGTATTCCTTGACATAGGTAGACCTTGCAAAAATTCCATGCTAATGACTTGCCACTTACTTTCAAGAATATCATGTGGATACAAAAGACCCGTAGGGTGATGATGTTCTACTTTTACTCTTTGGCATTCTAAGAAACTTGCAACAAATCTTGTAACATCCCCCTTCATACCCTTCCAGAAATATAATAGCTTCACATCTTCCAACATCTTTGTCACACCGGGATGTCCAGAGTATGGTGTATTGTGAAATTCTTTCCACACCAAGTTCCTTAGCTCGTCTGAGTTAGGTACATATAATCTCCCTTTAAACCTTAGTACTCTATTTGGTTCAAAGTGAAAACCGTTGTACCTTGCATCCTGTGGATTATTCATGATTGCTTGCTTAACTTGCTCATAGAATTTGTCACCCATGGATTCTTGCAACACTTGTCCCTTATAGTCAGTTTGAATTTCTACCATAGAGGTGATATGCCTTTTTTGACTTAGGGCACTGACAACTCGATTGTCTTCTCCTTTGATGTAGTTGATGTTGAATTCATAGTCTGATATCAACTCCAACCACCTCCTTTGTCATGCATTTAGATAATTAGGTTGGGTAAATAAATACTTCAAATTGTGGTGATCAACCTTCAATTCAAAAGGCTTTCCCATCAGATAGTGTCTCTACATATTTAATGCATGAACAACTGCTACCAACTCCAAATCATGCAAGGCATAATTTTGTTTGTAGGGATTCATCTTCCTAGATTCATAAGCTATGAATTGTCCTTCTTGCATCAAAACTCCTCCTAATCCTTCACCTAATGTGTCTGTTATGACAGTAAAGTTTCCTTCTAGATCAGGTACCTTCAATATTGGTGTGGTAGTCAATTTCTCCTTGAGTAGGTCAAATGTTGCTTGACACTTTTCTAACCACTCAAAATTCTTACCCTTCCTCTAAAATGAATTAATTAGAAAAGCTTTCAACAAACTTCCTATAGTAACTAGCCAAACCCATAAAACTTCTAACCTCTAGTACACTTTTGGGCACTGGCCACTCAAGCATCACCTTTATTTTAGCTAGATCAGTTGCAATCTCTTTTTCCAAAATTACATCACCCAAGTACTGTACTTCCTTCTAAAAGAATGTACACTTAGAGAGTTTTCCATATAACTTGTGCTCTCTTAACCATTGGAGAACTATATCTAAATGTTTACAATGCTCCTCTTCATTCTTGGAATAGATTAAGTTATCATCAAGGAATACTAATACAAACCTATCCAAACAGTCTCTAAATACATTGTTCATCAGGTTCATGAATGTTGCAGGTACATTCATAAGTCCAAAGGGTAGGACTATGAACTCGTAATGTTTGTATCTAGTCTTGAAAGCAGTTTTGAAACTGCCTTCCTCTTTGATCCTTGGTGATAATTGGATCACAAATCAATATTTGAAAACATTTCTGCTCCTCACATCTGATTGAAAATATCATCGGTATGTGGCAACAGTTACTTATTATTTATCATAGCTTTGTTAAGCATTCGATAATCTATACATAAGCGCAGTGTACCATCCTTCTTCTTCATGAAGATCACTGGCACTCCCCAAGGTGAAACACTGGGTCCTATCAATCCCTTGGACAACAACTCTTCCAATTGTGCCTTAAGCTCCATTAATTTTGTTGTAGTCATCCTATAGGGTACTTTGGATATGGGTTTTGAACCTGGTACTGGCTCAATGGAGAAATCAAATACTCTTTTGGGAGGCAGTCCAGGTAGTCCTTTTGGAAAGAAATCCACAAATTTTTATAAGATGGAATATTTCTCCATATCCATTTCTCCAAATTCCACCACTTCTCCTTCTTCAATCTCCTAAGAGTCTTTTGTTTCATGATACATGACATTATCTTGAGGAATGACTTGAATTCTTCTAGTTTATCCATTTTAATTGCAAAGAGTTGGTAAATTTTCTTTTCACCCTATGCATTTGCACCACTGAAATATGTCGTAGTTTCACTTCTCTAGGTGTTCCTTGAAAAGACAGTGGATTACCTAGATCGTTTAGACATTCTACGATTTTAGCACGACAATCCACTTTAGCTTTATGCTTCCATAGCCAATTCATACCTAAGATGACATCATAAGAACCTAAAGGGGTTACGTACAATTTTACTTATGTCGAGAAACTTGGAAGTTCAACCCTTGCCTCAAATAAACATTAGTTCACCATTGCTCTTGCCTGATTTGGATATTCTACAACCCAAAAATTTTCAATAAAATCAACCTTCCTAGAAATATGATTAGCTACTCTAGGTGAAACAAAATTTCCTATGGATCTGGTATCAATAAGTATGTAAATAGATAAACCAAACCAAGTACTTGGAGTTTCCATCAGGTGATTTGGTATTCAGCTTGTCAATTGTCCATTGTTGCATGGATCCTTTGCTAAAACACAACCCATTGAGGAGGAAGTGAATTACCATGTGGTTGATAACTTGATGGTTTTTTGGGAAATTGATTAGAAAAATGATCCCCACCACATGTAAAGCATCATTTTACCGGTCCTCTCCTTTTTGCTAGCCTTTCAAAATTATGACCATTCCCTCCAGCTTTGTTATAGTTAGCACTGTTGAAATTGTTGAAGTTTCCCCGACTAGACTCATTCCAATTATTGTGGGGTCCTTTGTCCCCTTGCCTCTGAAATTCCTGCCCCTCATTAAACTTCTTTAGAGCTTGATTAAATTGAGGTCCTCCAAACTTCTTTCGATTACTCTCTCGGTAATTTGAGATGGCTTTGAGCTTCTAATCTTGCTTGATTGCCTTCTCATATACTAGGCCCATAGTGGTCGGACCATGTACATCCACCTCTCCACCTATTTGGCCATGTAGACCCATAATGAACTTCTTGATATGAAATCGCTCATCTTTTTGGTACATTGGTACATACCTCAAGAGACGATTGAACTTCTCCCAGTATTCATTCACTGACATATCTCCTTGCTTAAGATTTTGGAAATCAATGAGCTTTTCATCAAAAAAGAATTGGGGTAACCACCTCTTTCAAAAAATCTCAACAAACTCATTCCAGGTTAGTTTTAAGGAACTGATTCCAAGTTCCATTTTCTTATTCATCCACCAGGTAGAGGCTTCTCCTGCTAACTAGAAAGCTCCCCACATAGCTTTAGTGACTTCTGAATAGTTCCTTATTTCAAAGTACTTCTCCATTTAAATTAACCAAGCCTCAACTTCTTCTCTACTGGTGATTCCTTCAAATTTAGGAGGGGTAATCTTTCTCATATCTCTAGATAGCTCAATTGCCAAATGCTTTCTCTTGGTTCCCTTAAAATAGGATTGAGTTCTATCACTTTCTTGATCCTTAGATTTAGTGTGGTTTATAGAATCCTCCCTTTCTTCCTCATTGTTGGGAATTTCTTCATCTTCTTCATTGTGTGGGACTTCTCCTTCCTCTCTTTCTCTTCCCCTCACTTCTTGTTCAAGGTTTCCTATCCTTGCATTAGTTTCATCCATGATTGCTAGAAGATAGTCCAACTTAGCTTTGGCATTATCCATACCTTGTCCAACTTCTTGAATCCCTCCAAGATTAGTTCTTTTCCTAACCATTATCTTAAGTAAAGTTATACCTGGAGGCTCGTCTTTAATTAGATCCTATATTGGTTTACTAAATGCATAAGAAAACATTTCAAAAGAGCAAATAACCACATATAAAATTTCATTGTAGTTCTCATACACAAATTTTTGATAAAAACACAATCTTTCATTTATTCATTAGGATTTCAATATCCTTCCTTTTACATAGAATGACTATTTAAATATTCAAGAGGAGAGTATCCATTGTATTCAATCCCAGATACATAACTATGTGGAATGTAACCTTCTGATTTTTGCTCATCTCTATCCCAAAAAGGATAGTAACCCTTAGACTTATCTTCTGATATATAGTTTCGGGGTACGTATCCCTCAGATTCACTACTAGAGGCTATAACAATAACTTCAGCCATAGGTACTACTCAAGGGTTACTAAATATCAATGCTAGACTAATATTACATTCTAAGGGCATATCCCTAGAAAGTGATATTGAGTCATAATTAGTCAGAGAAACTAATGGTAAGTTGTTGAAATTGGCTTCATCTCTCATCCTTTGTCTCTCTTGACTAATTTGTGATAGATCATGTCTAATTGTCTCGGTATCACTTAGCCAAATGGTGTTTTCATAGTTGGTTCCCTCAATGGTATGAACAAGGGCTTCTTTTTTCTTTTTGGCTCGTAGGTAGCGCTCATTTCTGATCACTAACTTTCTTGCAATTAACCTGAGATGCACCATCCTAGGATAAGAATTTCCAAACATTAGACTCATAATGTTAGAAGGGGAAAACATAGCGAGCATATAGGTTCTATATTTGAACCTAGTATCTCTGATACCATGTGTAACATGCCCATTATTCTACATAGTAACTATCCTATGTTTTAACTTCAAGTAAATAGTTCAAGCTTCTATCCAATATGAGATATAATTTTTTTCCTTTTTTATAAAATGATAACATGCACATTTGAAATATACATCTTTCCAAACTTTCCCCATTGCATTATATCAAAATATTACAACTTTCCAATATATTGATTTCATAGTAAATAATTCATGAAAACATTTCTCTCTTACGATCTTTCCATAGACATGGATACAAAAATACAAACAAGGCTCCATTGACCTTACATGCAATAGATGTACAAATAGACTAGGTATCCTCCATCAAATCTTGGTCACCAAATGATGAGGAGAAGCATCACTCAAGCACTTTTCTATCGACCTTGGACTAACTACAGTCCCCCACACATCTACCAAATTGATATATGGCCCTACCCTTCGACAAAGATATTGGTTTGGTA
>VDFB02350607.1:0-39364 GCA_007258455.2 Sequoia sempervirens
TACAATGGGAGGGGGCATTAGAAACTAAATTTGTTGAAAAGTCCTTAGAAACTTTCAAGCAAAGTAATTGACAAGGGTGACACCAAATTTCACTGCAGGTGTGAGTATATATATCGGTTTTGTGTTTAACATTCCCTAGGCAGACAAGTACGCATAGGTTGGAAACATAGAGAAGGCGCATGAATTTACTTAATTGAATGCCTCAAATAGATGTCATCTCATGGGGGAAAAAGGATAGCGGGATATGCATTGGTTGAAATTGTTGAAAAGGCTTAGAAACTTCCAAGCAAATACAATCGATTGGTGTAAAGCCAAGCTCCATTGTATTTGTGTAATTTATATATATGTATGAGGACGTGTATGATGTATGTATGCATACATATTTATCTATGCAGATATATGGATTTATCTATCTATCTATATGTATGTAAACATACCCACACATGTGCATGCATAGAATATCATATGTTGTAAATGCCATAGTAGACATAAATATTGGACACATAGGGAAGTGCGAAGGCCATTTGACAGAAGAGCCACAAAGAGACTCATCTCATGGAACGAAATTATTGCAGGAGATGCATAGAAGATATTTGTTGAAAAGCCTCATAATATTTCAAGCAAATGTAAATACCTGGGTTAACTAGTCATCATATCATGGAATGCAATGATGGTAGGATATATGAAGAGAGGTGCCTGAAGTGCAACAGGTGAAGGGAGTTAAACAAAATGATGAAATGTAGACAAGAAGAGAGATCCACGCCACATAGTAGGTGAAGGTAATTGAATTACACCATATTTCCAAATGCATTTACCAATAGTTTTTTTTTTATTCAGGGGTATTTAAATAAATGTCTCGTCTCCAAGAAAATAAGATAATCAAATATTTGTTTCCATGGGTATTTAAAGAAATCAAATGCATTAAACAGACACTTAGAAAAGCAAAACAGAGGATCAAATCCAACCTGGCAGGATGGAATTGATGTCGAGCCCAACTGTCGCAACGATTTCCACTTCTCCGATTTCCCATCCAAACTTCCAAAAACCCCCAATTCTCCAACATGATCAGCATTGAATGAAAATTTTAACGGGAAAATTTTCTCCTTCCCCAAGAATAGAATCTAAAAATCTCTAAATCCCCCAAAAATAATTTCCAAAAGACCATCCCAGTTGTACAGGAATTTCCCAACCAACTTTATATCCCATTATAACTAGTTTTTTTTATTTATTAAATTACCTTGCTAACACACAATAGTTAAATTTTGAATTGATTAAAAACATTTTATTTATAAATTATAATTTGAGTAAACCCAATTCCCACAAACGGTAAAATCTTTTACCGACAGATTACTACAACTTATAATTAATTACTTACTCCAACCTTATAACCTTTATTTATTTATTTATTTATTGACATTGCATTATAAATTTATTTTATTATTGACTATTATTATTATATGCATTTATATATATAAATATTTATCTATATCTATATACTTATTTATCAAAGTATACCCCAATATTTAATAATTTATTTTTAATGCATAAGATAACCAAGGCTATATCAACAACTTAAATTAAATTAAATTAAACTAAATAGCAATTAATCACCTGACCACTAACCAAGGTCAAAATGAAAAACCTCAAGCAACACAACTGACCAAACTGACATATTGACAAGGTATCAACTGAATACTCATCCTCTTTGAGGATGATGGCTAGGGTAGGGGACCAAGTGCTATCTTCGATCAACTGACCCATTGGGTTTCAAGGCATGCTCAAACCTAGTAATTCAGGTGGAGACATAGCCTAGTACTTGTTCACTCAAGCATACGAGTTAGAGCGCATATTCATAATAGCCAAAGCACTAGGGAAGGGACTCTAGCAATCGTAACTCATTCTCATATGTCCCCCATATGTCTAATGGTACAATGTTGCCCTTTCCACCTATCCTAACAACATACTACTGCATCACCTAACTATCCAAATAAATTCCTGCATGATAATAATAGCATAACAATATGCATCATAATCACGCAAGTACTGACAAAAGCTCATGTTCCATCTGCAACCAAAACACTTGAACACAAGTCAGAACCTCTTCATGATAATAAATATAATCATAATATCATATCATCATGACAATAATATTTCAGAATCATGCGAAAATCCTAAAGATAACCAAAGCGCTTCCATAGCACAAATCTTCCCATAGCTTGCATCCTTCATCTTCAGGTTCCTCAACCAAACAACTCGTACATCCAAAGTGAGAATGGAGGGGCACTACATCCTCCCCCTAAAACTTGACTTACTCCTAGAATTCACAAACTAGGGTGGAAACATAACATGTTAGTACTACAAATTTTTGTTGACCAACATTAAAGTTGATTCATTACATCAAACAGTATACACTAGTTTTTCCTGTGGAAATAATTTATCTCACACGAATATATACTTATACACTCCATTTCAAACATAATCTACCCTTCTAATTGTCCAAGTCACAATAGTAATACAATCAGAGCTTTCATTTCAAAAATGATCCCATAGTACATAAACCACTCAAAATCCTTACATATTAGCATTAACACCAATCAGTTTCTTTTGGGACAAAGAAAAAATTGCACCCTTTTAATGCTAACTAGTAGAATTTCTCATAACAGAAACATATAAAATTATTTAGTTTCGAATGCATCACCATTTCATTTTCTTTACCCTTAAATTACAATTCCTCTTCCAATACACTATTAAGCAATCAATACATCAAAATGCTACACTTTTGTAAAACACAACATAATTTTACACACAAAGAACACATTTTTTCATTAAATGTCCATCATTTACAAACAAAACATTCCACTTTATTCATTTTACAACACTAAATATCATAACATACTCAACAAAAGATCATGATTTTACACCCTTTCTAGAAGCATGAAACACAATCTATCATTTCATAAGTACTCATAATTTAACATACATTCTTCACATACACACAAATTCACATCACCGGGAATCACATCACAAGGCTACACAAGGGTCCATCTGGACACTAGGAGGCAACATACTAATCCATGATACATAATCCATGAGCCAAGAACCAATATCAATCTCACATAATCCATACCTCACACTTAGTGGCTTGATGGTGTTAGGCCACACACACATGGTGAGACCATCCAAACAAGACCACAATGACCTACCTCTTGTTGTATAAGGTCGTTAGCCTCCAAGAGATAGTCATCACACATAGGTGGGTAGTGGGTCCTAGCTGTATAATAGCCTCACATACCCCATCCTCAAGGTTCCCTGTGTTTGCTTCCTCGTATACACTCACCAAGTCTGCCTCATCCGTCCTTGGAGAGGAATCACAATACGATACATGACCGACATCAAAATAAATAAGGATAAGCTAGTTTAGACACCAAAGTCATAAATAAATATCAAATAAAGATTCAATTGTAGCAATAAAGCAAGAAATGCGTGCAACTTCAATACTAAATCAAATGTAACCATGAGAGTTACTTGCAAATGAAGATCAAAAGGTGTGGCTAAACCATCACAATCAAATATAAACCAAGTGTCAGCCTTCACAATCAATAGAAAATCATCAATAACCATAAAGAAAATACACAATCTTTGAAATTGCACTATAAAACACTGTGTGACTAGATACTAGCCACCAAACGAGGAAGGAGGGAACAACATCAGGCTATAACAGTAGCCCTCATGTGGTGTGGAGTGAGTGTTGTGTGGTCTCAAAACACGCCCCATTTTTCCCCTTGGAAAAATGTGGACCCCCTTTTTTTTCCTTTTGTTCCCTTTCACTTTTGTTTTCTTTGGCATCATTTTGTGGTTTGGTTGGTTGTTGGTCTCATTTTCAATTTCACTTGGCCTTTGTTTTATCCTTTTCTTTCCCAAATTCGGTGTTTCAGTCTTTTCATAAAAGTTTAATATATTACCGGAAATTGGAATCCCAAAGTCATGCATTTGCATCAAGGAAAATTGTATCTTCACTTGGTCCTAGCTCTGCTCGGTAATTCATCGATTGGAGTCGTCAATCTTGGTAATATATTTTTTATCAGATTCTAATACTTTAATTTTTATTTCCTTTTCTTTTCCTTATTCAAAAATCGAAAACTGGAGATTCTATTTTGAAATTTGTTAATCTCTCTTGAACCTGGTTCCCGGTCTTTTCTTTCATTTTGGTTTTCTCCTCCTGAAGCTTGGAGGTAAATTCCTGGATCTTGGTGTTTCTTCTTAAAGGAAATACCGAAAATTCTTAATCCCAGTGATCACAAATTGATCATGTATCTTTAATGACCTATACCTCATAGAGAATCAACGTGACACCTGATTGCCACATACGATTATCACGTTGTCTCTCTCCTCTAGTAGCGAGCCCGCGCAGAAACCTAGGTGTTTCTTAATTTGAACCCTAATTTGTAATGATTGCACCTTTATTCGAGGAATTAATGCTAAATAACAAGTAATTAATGAAGGTGGTGAACTACCTATATACTTGGCACCACCTCAAGCATGCAGTTGCTTTTGTAACACTCCACTTTGCGTCATGCTACAAATTTGCAAAGGACACTGAAAGAATGAAATAATACTGGTGCACAAGGAGAGGTAAATTTTGAGAAACTAAGAACACAACTACCAAGGGTTTTGAAGTTGCATTCTGAAATATTATCATCATCGACTAGAACCAAGTATGTTTCGGATAACTGATATTCTGTTAGTGATTTTCAAGCATAAAAAATTTTGAAAAATGGTATTTCCCTTTAGAAATTGAAATGTTGATTATTCTTTGATTGTGAATTTAACCAAAAGATGAACTAAAAGTTTTATAAATTGTAAAATTTGGTTAAATTTAACCCTAACTCGCACACAAGACACACATTTTGAAAAATGCAGAACACACTAGAGAAATAAGTATTTTTAACGCAAGGGCAGAAGATGAATTCAAATATTGCAATTCACAAGCCATACCAATCAATGTGGTATTTACAGACACTCATACGGGATGGTCTTCTGATATTGAAATTCATTCATGGGCACTACAAGAAAATGCCTCTCAATGTACTAAAAATGTTGCAGTAAATGGGTTACTTCTAGCAGGAAGGTTTTCACTAGCAATAGAGGCCCTTGAATTGGTTATGCAATGTATGAATTACTACAACCCAGCCAAAAGAGTCATTGAGAAAGAAGGGAGAATTTATGCAGACCTCTCACAGAAAGGAATTACATACACATTTGGTCTCCCTATGTACACACAAATGTATAATGTTGATATGAAAGCAAAGGGAAAAATGTATCAGAATGTTGAAGCCCGCAACAGAGAAACTATGAGTACCCAATGGTGCCAAGAACCAATTACACCATAGACTAAAGTAATTCAGAGGTCTATGTTCAACCAATAAATTCAAGATATTATAACTCTACTGAGCAGGATAGCTGGTTTAAGGGATGCAAGTAAATTTGAACCTTGGATGTTTGTAATAATATTCAGACTGATGGAAAGTCTCGTGCAAATGCATTAGGGAAAGTTTATAAGTGATAGATTATATGAAAGATAACAAAATTCCCCAAAACCAGGAGCTTTTATATGTCTTCATATGTGATTTACTCATGTGCCATGAGAGCCAGCAAGCAAGGGTTGAAACAGATTGGTACTCTGGGCACGAAGGTAGGAAATAGTTTGATATATGCTCATTTACCCCAAATCATTATCCATGGATATAAAGAGAATTACAGGAGAGTCAATGATTTGTTCTCCATAAAACTATTCAGAACGATGGAAGGTGATAAAGCCAAAAGATTGTCCTTGGAGGCACAAAGTGCCATTCAACCAATGGGAGGATGGTACATTCAGTTCCCCACTTACTCCTACATTAGAATGGAAGGATTAAGTACCCAACAGACAAAATTGTTTTATTAGAATTGGTGAGACAATTGAAACCGTCTCAAGCTCTTTATAGTTATGCTCTCAAGAAGGCCTCTTTCAAATTCCCCATTGTGATAGGAAATTATAAGTGTAATGCAATCAAAGTGGCTGGCTTGTCTGAAGAAGAATTAAGAACATATAATTTTGAGGATTTCCCACTTCAGAGAATATATTATGACATTGAGGGAAATATTGCCAATAATATAGCTGGTTATCATGCTCATGTCCAGCACTTAGAAGATTATTGCCTTAATTGTGAAGACGAGCACATAGTAAGAATAAGAAAATATGAAAGATTGTCTCTAAAATCTGCCCAGATTCTTAAACTTCATGACATTCCAAATCAATTAGAAGAGGATGATGGACAAGTGTTGAATAAATTCTATAACAAAGATAGGGTATATGATGAACCCATCCCAGACCCAGATTATGAAGATGAAGAAATGACATCGATTGATGAGTTCTCTAGACCAGTTTTGTTATACACTCAACATTGGATTGATTATTTTTGTAAAGATTTGAGAGAAAGAGAAATCGAGTCCACATTCTCAGAGGACAAAAGAAGAAAACAAAGAGATGAAACATCATTTGAAAGTTGAGAGCCTACTAAGAAGAGAAGGAAAACTAGTAAGGCGGCTCCTGGTATAAGAATTGAAGAAAGAACCCCTGAAATTTCAAAATAAGAAATTTTGATAAAGCCATCTAATAAGAAAAAATATACAAAAAAAAGTAAAGATAAATCAAAAGTAAGACCCAAGGTGCATTTTCCTCTACAACAAAACAAAAACTAAACTGGTTATTGATGAAGAAGTAGGAGTAACATAAAATGTTGGCACACAAACCAGGTCTGCATCTCAAAGGGCTACAACAATATTTATTTCTCCTCCTTATGTTAACATGGCTAGTATGAAACAAGCACTAGGAGGAACTCTTGTGGTTTTGGAGGAGATTTCTGAGGAAGATGAAACCAGAATCAAAGAATAAATGGATAGATGGGGTGCCATGTGGGAGAAAGTAAAAGAAAAGAAGTCTAAAGATAAACCTATGGTACAACGAGTGATAGAAGAGCTTCAGGATATAGGGTCTAATCCTATAAATTTTAAAGAAGAATAATTTATACAACACTCGCCTAAGAAGTGGGGAACCCTAATATCCTTGAGATGGAAACAGGGGAGACTACAAACCAGAGCCCTATTGATGAAATAATTGTTGAAGATACTTTTGATTCCCAGCCCTCGCTCGGCAATGTTCCAAATGTTAATGAACAATCGTGGGTCCTTGAAGAATTAGAGAAAGGCCATATTGAAACTAAAATTGAAATTGAAAAGGAAGAAGCTACACAGTTTTTAGGTGATGGAATTGAAAATGAGGAAAACCCTGATGTAGCAGAGAATAAAGAAAGTAATGTCTAGAGAAATGATGTTGAACATCTGGGTAGATAGGAAAATGTAAGTCTTCAAATAGAGGAGACAATGCCAAACCCTATTAATCATGAATCTATGCCAAAAACTATTGAGGAAATTCCCATTTCAGAGTATGTGACAGATAAAAGAGAAGAAGTTCTTGAATCAAGTGGAAACTAGGAACAAAGAAATTTTATAGAGGTATAGCAAGGTGACGATACACCCGATTGGTTGATCAGGGAATAAGCCTTTCCCCAATGGAAGTAGAAGTATTTCCTTTGAATCTTAACAGTTTTATATAGGAAGTAGATACCCCTAAGCCTAGGCGCAGAGCAAAAGCAAAACATGTCATTCAAAGAAATGCAGATGGTGACAGAACCATTCATATAGCTACTCCAATAGCTGACAAAGATACACATGAAATAATGCCCAAGGAGTATAAGATAACAAGTATTAATCTTGGACACTCATCTTGGAGGCAAGAGTTAGAAGAAATAAAAGTGAATTTGGATGCTACTATTTCTAGAGTGCAAAAATATAAAAAGAAGAGAAGAGAATTGAAAGAATGGGTTGCTACCTTGGAGCATTTTATAAAGTCACTAAACCTATTCGGTCAAGCACAAGCTAAATTTCCCCAACATCCAGTATTGATGTCACAAGAATAGGTGGATGTGATCGTAGCAGTTCGCCACAAAATGAATATGTTTGAAGAATGGATTGAGTACCGGGTAAAGCAGGGAGAAGAATTCATTATAGATGCAATAGGGAAGTACCTGGAAGCATACTGTCAGTCAAAGAAATCTAAAAGATTTGAAAGTGAATGAAGATTTCGCCAAGAGAAAGTTATTGAAGAAAGGTGAAATATTGAAATTCTCATGCAAGTAGATATCCAAGAATTAATATAGAGAAATGTAATATTAGAACAAGAACTTCCATTTCCAAAAAAATGGAAGAAACAATCGAAATGGGAAGGTGAAATGCTAATGCAATGCATTGAAGGATTTGAAAAGGTCACCATGGAATGTAGAAAATTGATTGATGAAGATTGGGAGTTTATTAAAATGTTAGCACGCCAAGGTTGTGATCCCTAGACATTAGGATAGGAGGGTAAAGAAGCTAAAGCCTTGAAGGAATGGATTGAAATAATAAATAGAGATCCTATTCAGATATTAACTTGGGAGGTCATTGATGAAATTATATAGTGCAGGAACACGATAGCTAAATATGAAGCAGATAAAGTGCAGAGGAATGGTATTATACTCTAGGTATCTGAAGAATACACTAGGGTCAAACTCACTTGGAGGGAAGTACAAGGGATTTTGAAAGAACATATGCATCAATTATTGAACACTTTCTGAGAGTACCAATTGAAGAAAGGCAAAGAAAAATATCGAAGCCCGAGCCCTCAGTGAGGAGATGAAGAACCGAATACCAGACACTAGAGGTGTGGCAAAGATTATTGTTTTGTTTGCAATTTTGAGTTTGTAGGTTGATCTCGGTCCTGGTAGATATTCCCAGTCTGGTATTTTGGAAGAAGTTGATAGCCTCGATATATGTGAAGTATTGCATGTTGGAGTATGAAGTGAAAGTGTTGTTGCTGATGAAGTCAAAGATTTGACTTGATCTAGAATATTCTGATGACAGTTGGCATATGCCACGTGCTGCATTTTAATTTGTTATTTCTGATTCTCTAGATAGACTTTAAGTTGAAGTCTTGGGGCCTTGTTTCTATAAAAAGTTGTTTCCTGCTTTATTTTCATTTTAAGTTCAGAATTTGTGGATGTCGGAAGAGCATAAAACTTTTTTTAATTTTTGTTCTTTTTTCTTATTTTCTGAATCATTATGGCATAAAACTTTGTATGCACATAGGCATTGATTAATATCAGAGCCAATTGGATAGCTACCTATCTCGTGAATCTTTTGTAGTTGGTTTTATTAGTTCAGCCAAACAAGACTGTCTGATGTGTCGTTTAAGGTTGCATATAGAACCTACTCATTGTCTAGAATAAAACCCCCTCTCTTTAAAAGCTCGCACCATTTTATGTGTAGTTGTGAAGAAATTTGGTGAAGTATAAAGCAGTTTACTTTGTTTTAATTGATTCTTTGGGGCATGCATGGAGAATAACCAAGAGAAAATTTTAATTTTTAGTATTTTTATGCTTTATTTTAGAGTAGATGTTTAAATTCTTGAAAATGTTCCAAAATTAAATGAATTGATGGAATTTTATTGAAAATCTTTTGTTTTCTATGAAATTGTTGAATGCTTAATGCTAAATCTACTTAAGTGATAGCAAAGAATTGTTGATATTCATGAAATATTATTTTAAATATTTCAATTTCATGATGTTATTTTATGAATGAAGTGGAAATTGTGTGTGAAAGGCTTATGATTATTAACAAAACTAGAAATAACTGTAGTCCCTTTGAGATTAACAATAATATCACATCATACCCGAGAGCGACCCTAGTGAAATCATGACCTGGTTATTGGAGACTTTGGATTGAACTGAAGCTAATCTTTTCTTGTTAAAGAAGAATCCCCTTTCAGATTGTCTTTGTTCCATATCTTTCAAGAAGGATAGGCTCATTGCGGTTTTTCTGTGAAGAATGTATTTTCCCTATTTGATGCAAGTAAAATCATCGTCAACAATGAGCATGACATCCACATGGCTCAAAGTGTACTCCTCGGCTACACCCTGCATCACATCGTCACACAACATGGACTAGCCAAGTGGCCCATGCACACCTTGGCTTCCTACATGGGATGTGTTCCTCAACCACATCCCGCATTGCATCTCAGTGCGGCATGGTCATACGCCAGCCAAAGAAGGCACGTACTGATTGTATACTGCATGGCAATGTGTCTGTGGCTCTGCAAAAGTAGGCACACACATAACACACCCCGCATAGCAATACCTCATGGATAACACACATGCAGGTACTCGTTGTAGCCATACATATACATGGCTAGGACATACCCATATGCTAACCTACCCAAACATTGTCAAAAGAAAACATGAGTATCCCTCTACAAGTGTGTGAGGCCCCATTACGCTCATCACACAAGTAGGTTATCATAACACAATATCATAGTGCACCTTCACGTGTCTATGCACATGGCATCATGTCCTCGAGCCTAGCTCACTACCATCAACAACACAACATCATCACCAACACTATGTTGTAACATTAGTGGGGTGTGGCATCGTATCTATTGCATCATGTTAGAACACGTGCAAATATGGTATATATAATGCATATATGAGTATATCAATATGGGGCTACTCGAGCTTCACTCTCATTCAAACGAGGTTGACTTGCTAGTGCCAGTTTACATCCCTACAGACAACTAGGCATATACTAACAAACCAATGTTGTTGTACTCAAAACTGTGGGGATTAGGCTAGCATATATGGATCAAGTACCCTGATCCATCATAAGGGGAAGTAGTGAGTACATTTCCTTGTGATCAGTTGAGCTAAGACTGCTTTGTGCCTCAATATGCATACGTTGTACACCCTACCCAAGGAACTTTGTGGCTGCTACCACCCCTTCACATATTGAGGGACTACATAACCAAAAGAAAAGAATCTATGAAACTATCTTTTGGCTAATCTTATATATAAATTTCAACCACACGTGGGTTGGCCCTCAATCAGGTAACAAACATACAAGCACACATAATGGTATGGTTAATCCCACATCAAAAAGAATACAACATATTCCCTATGCATGGGTACACAGTATCACCATCCCATGGGCACACAAAGCGAGTATAGGGTATTCACAACACTCAACCAATGTAGAGTTATTAGTTTCTCACATTTACAGGGGGTACAATTACATACACAATTTCCATTACTTTTCAAAAGATCACATACCAATACATTTACTTTCATTACCAATGTGATTCATATCATTACATATTATCCATAACCCTTTATCAGTTTTTATTTTACTCTACTTTTTTCCATATATCACATGATGCTAAATGTCAATGTCATGATCATCGTGATCACTTAACAACTCCACTTATCAAATTCACATTCACTTTTATTCATTCGGTTTAACATTCTATCCTCATAACATATTCATAGATATTTTCTATTTATACAATGGTAAGAAAAGAGAAAGACATTACATCATAGGTTTCAACTATGCATAGCAAACAAGATGTTCAAATACCAATATATTCATCATAATTTCTCAAAATAGAAACCTAGTTCTATGCACTAGCATCTTATTTATTCCATAAAAGTAGTCATTTCCAATAAAAACATATCACATCATGTAATGCAAAACTTAATCACATGAATTTACTTCCAAATGCATTATAGCAATCACAAAAGATAGACAATAATTCATTTATAAACTAACTACATCCTTTTCCTTAGTCTATTCTAACTACCCTTTTGCATGCAGTTTATTCTTAACATTATGAAAATGCATTGAACAACATAAGTAGCCTAACTCCACAAAATAACATCTTATCCTAATGCACATTTAATAAATCCACATGTCAACATGTCAGTTAATTAATCTGAACTCGCACAAGCATAGTGAAAGTTACAATAACTAGACATGGGCGACAACATTAGCCAGAGATCCTAGTACTGCAAGCTTGGATTTGATACTAGGTGTAATGCCCCCGCCAAGGAACCCTAGAGGACAACACAACTATGCCAAAATAATGGAACAATTTTTATTTTTTTAAAAAAACAAATAACTCTAAAATGCATAACATAATAATCTAAACCTAGGTCCTCTAAGGTTCCCCAACTGCGCTACTCACAAACTAAGAATCAAGATTACTAAAAAACATTTCATCAACTACTAAGATAACATGATTGATTTAACATGTAAGGTTCATTTTAAAGCACCACATTGATTCTACCTTACTTCCACATTGTAATAGCTAATAATCAATCATTAAAGGTCATTTTTCCTAACCAACTATCATATGAAAGATGCATTTCTTTACAATAATTTTCCCAAGAAGATATCGATAATTGTTACATCATCACCATATCTACAACATTTCTTCCTCAAGAACATGCAGGAAGATTACATCAGATTACATTAAGAGATACAAATGGATATACAATCCAATCCAAAAATGCATGATAAGATTCCTTCACAACTGAATCGGGAACTGGAGTCCACAGTGCAAAACTCAATCACCACACTCATGAACATTCAACAAGACAACCTGATGGATGAAAAAGCACCAACCTCCCAACCATGTGGAACCCTAAGGTCCACCCCCCATGCTAGGAGATAACACAAGGTCCCACATCCAACAGGCAATCAAGAGAGCAACATGCTAACAAAAACAAGGGATAATACATGACCCCTACACAACACTACCAACAACACCAACGTCACTTCCAGAGGCACACACACAATAGAAGGAGGAAACA
Source organism: Sequoia sempervirens (assembly GCA_007258455.2). Lineage (NCBI taxonomy): Eukaryota > Viridiplantae > Streptophyta > Pinopsida > Cupressales > Cupressaceae > Sequoia > Sequoia sempervirens. The sequence continues at coordinate 12,774 of VDFB02350607.1, forward strand.
CAACTAGGGAGTGCTAGACTACAATTAGAAGGAGTGTCATTGCATGTTCCAAGCATGGGTTGTCCTAGCAGTCTCTCATTAGACTCCAACCCCCAACAAGAGCCACTCCCCATACTTGCAACTAGAAAACCCTTCAAAATAATATCATTACCACAGCACAAGGATCCATACATAACACGAAGCAACACCCTTAGGAATCATGTCCACACAATACACATGATCCACAACAAAGCCAACCACTTCCAAGGTTATGCAACCCTAAGGATTAATCATACAAATATACCCCCTCCTAGGCCTTAGGAAACCATCATACTAAACACACTTCCCAATGACACTGAAAATTAAACACACATTACACAATTGACAACAATCACATAAGCACGTGTTCCATTAATCAAGACTCGTTGGTAATACAAACAATTAAACATCAGATTATAATAACGAAGACTTTCCTTTAGTTTACAACTTTATTATCACTCAATAACCACTTAATTCAATAGAATTATTTACCACCAATAATTACATTTGCAGATCACTAAAATGAGAGTATTCTAATTAATTAAATTACAAAGTAACTTTACCACTCAACTATTAAATAATTATAAAAACAGTCAATATTCACCTACTATTTAATCAACACAGAGTAATCCACAATATTTAATATTTACTCTAATCACATAATTAATAACCTATTTATCTACAGAGTAAGTTAATTCACTTAATTAATTACACAATTCTTTTTAATATTTTCATTTTAAGAATAGTTATTTGGTTACAATTCTTTTATTAAATAATAATTCCTTATTCATTCAAAATATTATTTTAATAATTAACCCTAACTCTAAAATATATATAAGATAATTCAATTCACTTCAATCAAATACCCATTATCCAATAAAATATTTTATTTGACATCATTTGTATTTCATCAAAATGCAAAAGACCTTCTTTACTATCTACCACATTTAGGAAAGACTATCTTTTACCATTTACCATGATGTAAAATAATACACATTTACATATATACCTATTTATATAATTGTATCATACTATCAATTAAAAAGCAAACATAATTTACTATTAACTTTATTATTAACTTTGCAGATTCATATAACTTCTTACCAAACCCCAACTCTAAGTTATTTATATGTGAAACATAAATAAATTCATTTTAATAATTTACCCCAAATCATTTACCTATAACAATTTAAGATACAAAAAACCATTGTCTCACAGTTCACCATTACTTATTATAATACATACATACATATATATATATATATATATATATATATCACATTATCCATAAAATACAATCAATACACAGTATCAGTATAATTTAAATATACATATAGAATGAAATCAAATATTATCAAATTCCAAAAGGAGTTCATAATGTTATCTAACCCCTAACGATAAGCAAAAGCAAGAGGAGTTTAGGGCGCACAGAAAAGGTGATGAACTGGTTGGCAGACGGCCTCAAAGATCCATCACATGGGCGAAACGATGGGGGGGCATGCGAACTAAATTTGTTGAAAATCCCTTAGAAACTTTCAAGAAAAATAATTGACAGGGGTGACGCCAAATTTCACTGTAGGTGTGAGTATATATATTGGTTTTGTGTTTAACATTCCTTGGCAGATAGGTATGCATGGGTTGGAAGCATAGAGAAGGTGCATGAATTTACTTAACTGAATGCCTCAAATAGATGTCATCTCATGGAGGAAAAAGGATAGCAGGATGTGCACCAATTGAAATTGCTAAAAAGGCTTAGAAACTTCCAAGCAAATGCAATTGGTAGGCGTAAATCCAAGTTCCACTGTATTTGTGTAATTTATATATATGTATGAGGATGTGTATGATGTATGTATGTGTACATATTTATCTATGTAGACATATGGATCTATCTATCTATATGTATGTAAATATGCCCACACACATGCATGCACAGAATATCAAATGTTGTAAATGCCCTAGCAGACATAAAAATTGGACACATAGGGAAGGTGTGAAAGATGTTTGATAGAAGAGCCACAAAGAGACTCATCTCATGGAACAAAATGACTGCAGGAGATGCACAGAAGATATTTGTTGAAAAGTCTCAAAAACTTTCAAGAAAATGTAAATGGATGGGGTAACTAGCCATCATATCATGGAATGCAATGATGGCAGGATATATGAAGAGAGGCACCTGAAGTGCAATGGGTGTTGGGAGTTAAACAAAAATGATGAAATGAATGTAGACAAGAAGAGAGATTCACGCCATAGAGTAGGTGAAGGTAATTGAATTACATCAGATTTCCAAATGCATTTACCAATAGTTTTTTTTTTTATTCAGGAGTAACTAGATAAATGTCTCATCTCTAGGAAAATAAGACAATCAAATATTTGTTTCCAAAAAACAGAGAGGATTCCCCAAGAATAGAATCAAAAAATCCCTAAACCCCCACCCCAAAAATAATTTTTGGAAGACCATCCCAGTTGTATGGGAATTTCCCAACCAACTTTATATCCCATTATAACTTGTTTTTATTTATTTATTAAATTACCTTGTCAACACACAATAGTTAAATTTTGAATTGATTAAAAACATTTTATTTATAAATTATAATTTGGGTAAACCCAATTCCCACAAATGGTAAAACCATTTACCAACATATTACTACACCTTATAACCTTTATTTATTTATCACATTATTATTTATTTATTGACATTGCATTATAAATTTATTTTATTATTGACTATTATTATTATATGCATTTATATTCAGGTGGAGATGTAGCCTAGTACATGTTCACTCAAGCATATGAGTTAGAGCACATATTCATAATAGTCGAAGTACTAGGGAAGGGAATCTAGCAATTGTAACTCATTCTCGTATGTCCCCCATACGTCCAATAGTACGATGTTTCCCTTTCCACATATCCTAACAACATATGCTGCATCACCTAACTATCCAAATAAATCTATGCATAATAATAATAGCATAACAATATGCATCATAATCACAAAAGTACTGACAAAAGCTCACGTTCCATCTGCAACCACAACACTTGAACACAAGTCAGAACCTCTTCATGATAATAAATATAATCGTAATCAAAATCATAGTATCATATCATCATGACAACAATATGTCATAATCATGTGAAAATCCTAAAGATAATCAAAGCACTTCCATAGCACAATTATGCCCATAGCTTGCATCCTTCATCTTCAGGTTCCTTAGCTAGACAACCTACACATACAAAGTGAGAATGGAGGAGCACTACAGATCCTAAAAATGATACAACTTATGTTCTTCTCTAAAACATCTATGCAAAAGCGAGCAAGTGTGGTGAGGTTCAAATAGTAAGGAGATTGATGAAAGATAGAGGAATTAAAAAGATACATGCATGTGTTGGATTGAAGGGAATCAAATGGTACATGATTTTTTTTGTAGGAGATAGATCACATCCACATACATGGGAGAGCTATGAAAAATTGGAGAATTTGGCTTGGCAATTAAAGGCAGCAGGGTATTTCCAAATTCAATACTTTTACTTAATGTTGTGGAATAGAAGAAAAAAGAATCATTTATCTGCCACCATTGTGAAAATTTAGCAATTGAATTTTGTTTGTTAAACATGGCCCTTGGTACAACTATTAGAGTTGTTAAGAACCTTCGAGTATGTTCTAATTTTCACACTGCATCGAAATTCATCTCCAAGATTGTTGCAAGAGAAATTGTTCTGAGAGATGTGAACCATGTCCATCATTTTAAATAGGGACAATGTTCTTGTGGAGAATATTGGTGATACTAAATGAAACAATTTGAAAATTAGGCTTGCACTATACTAATGTGCACTACATCAAATATCTAGTAATAACAAAGGGACATCCATCAAACCATAATAACAAGGATTTTTTTGTCATATGTTGTAGTTACAAGTGCCTTGCTAGACATACATTAAAATGTGGAAGAATAGACAAGGAAAGCGAACTATTTGAAAAAATGCCTCAAAGAAATGTGATATCATGGAATGTCGTGACTAAAGGATATGTTCAAAATGGGTTTTTCTAAAAAATCCTTAGAAAATTTTAAGAAAATGCAACTAATGGGTGTAAATCCCAACTTCTCAACCTTCGAAAGCGTCCTTCATGCCTGTGTGTGAATTGGAGCTTTGGATGAGGATGTGAACATCCATCAAAAGCATATTTGGAAGTGGATTTTTATTAGGTATTGTAGTTGCAAGTTCCACTTTGGATCACCAAATCCTTCACAAAACCTTATTCACAACCACCACAACACCGTACGGTTGTTGTTGGGCCTTCGCGGTGATGTGGGGTAAGAACCCTACATAACGGCGAAGGCCCAACAAAAACCATGTGGTGTTGTAGTGGTATTCTGCACAACTCCTTCAATATAGTCACATCCTTTGTGTTCAAAGCATGAAGCGATAAATAGATAATCTTTGATTGAATATCATTCAACTATATTTTTTCAACTCAATAGAATATCGAACCAATCCATCAAAATGTTATAGGTTGCTCCAAAGCATCAAGATAGTAATGATACATAACATGATCTCTTTGCTCAAAGCATTGATATAGTGATGGGACATTATTTTGTGTCTCTGTCTCACATTTTATCTGCTGCATACCATACATGGATTTTTTAGTTATATTGCATAAGATCATGCCCTTTGAATTTCTCTTTTCTCTATTTCATACATTTAAAATCTTCTTCTACTATCATACCTCTCACTAACACTGTTATTTTACTGACATCGTTATCCTACTACCTCTACAAAAGAGCTCCATTTGAAGGCACCTTGAATACATATTATGCACAAAAAAACTCTATAAGTGCAACAAGATGTTTGCAAGATAAAATATGAATTCATTGAAACATTACTATCTAAGCAACATAATATCTTCAAATGAAGGAGCATTGTAACTGTGACTGAGAAAACACTCTTTAGGCATTGTTCGCACTGAGAAATGAAGAAGATAACACATTGAATTAGGTGACTAAGATCACTAAAAGGAATATCATTGTTAGAGAGTTGAAAACTGTGAATTGTCCTTTTTCCTATAGGACTGAGAAAGGAAGAACATTGTCAAACAATGATTGAATCATAACAAATAGTCCAAAATAAATGAAAGTTACTTTCAAATAGTGACAAAGATTTGTCCTCTAAGTCATTTGCACATGGTGATTGAGAACACAGTGAGTAAGAAGTAAAAGAGCACTGGATCATTCTAAAAGGTCCTTGATCTATTTAGCATGTAAAATGGAATTTCAATACTCCACTTCTAAAAGAAAGTTCAAGAAGTGGAGTATTGACATTCCAGTTTACATGCTAAATAGATCAAAGGACCTTTTAGAATGAAATTCATTCAAATTGTGAATATGAAGATATTATAAAACTGGCTAAGCGTAACCAGATTATGGGAAAAAATTTGAAAATTTTGAGGCGTTTGGTGATGCTTCGTAAGTGGCATAGAAGAAAAAGTGTGCTTGTTATTGGCTACAATCTTTTTGTATACCTAACTTGTGAGACAATCTTTTTGTATACCTAACATGTGAGACAAATGTGAGCCTTCCTAAAGAGGCTAAGCATATTGGAAAATTGCTTTTAGAGAGCTTAGGTCTACTCGTTCTTGATGAAGGTCATCAAGCTCGAAATAGCCAATCAAAGATATGGAATTCATGCAAAAAGGTTAATTCAAAACTATGCATTATACTCCTAGGAACTCTTTTCCAGAATAACTTCAAAGAGATTTTCAACACATTGTATCTAGTAAGGCCAAATTTTATCAATTGTTGCTTGGGTAAAACCTCAAAGCTATCCTCGAAACTTGGTAAAGTTATGGCTAATAGCGGGATCTATAGGCTACAGAAGTTCTTCATGGATGAAATTGGGAATAAAATTCAAAATGGAAAAGAGAGTGGAAAAGTAGAATTTGATGAAACTCTTGAAAAGTTCAGGTTAATGACCGATGCTTTTGTTCGTTGTTATGATGGGAAGATTTTGAACAGTCTTCCTGGAATAAAGGATTTTACTGTGATTTTGAGAGCATATTTTATACATTAGGTTGTCTTAGATCAAATAAATGAAGCAAACAATTGTGAAAGAGTCAACAATTTTGAATTTGAAACAATGGTGTCTTATGTATAGACTCCCCCTGTGATTTTCTCCTAGAATGAGGTATAGCAGTTTTGAATTAGAAACAATGGTATATGAACAACTATTTAGCCTATCTATTATGCTACAAAAATTAACTAAAAGTTAGAACATATCCATATCAGCATAAAATAGTAGGTGCAATTCACCTCAAACTCTGTTGTGGTAATTGCTTTGTAAGGAAGTTTGCACTCCTCCATGAACATTCTCTGTGCGCATATCCAAACATTTAAAGTTCTTAACCAAAGCTCCAAAAATGGGTATCTCGTCATTACATGACTCCTACTTTTTCTCTAAGTATGATGATACTTGAGTTTCTGGTGTTTCTAGACAAAACCTATAGTAGAAAAGTGTAGTCTCCATCTGAAGGAACCATCTTCAAAGGTCTTCCCTAAAATGAGGGTTGAAAACATTAGAAGAAAAGCAATACCATAATTCTAAAGTAACAATTTGTATCAAGCAAAATGTTAGAAAGTATAATTAAAAAAGAAAAATCCTTACAATTTGGTTCTTCGACATCCACAAATTTTGAAATTAAGTAAAATGAAACATCTCCTGGTCTTTTATAAGAACAAGACTCTTGGGAAATTTAATAGACACATGAGAATAAATCAAAGGATGAATCGATAAATATAAGGCACATGGTGAATGATAGCTGGAAGAAAGACTTCTGAATAAGTCAATAAACTTAACCTTCTTCAACAATTTTTACTTTTGAGACTTTTCAAAATAATATCAAGGCCTCAAATTGGACCAAGCATATTTATGATTTTATCTCTAGAATGTAGGAACTTTCTCTGTTAGATATTCAGAGTGATCAACTAGGAATCCAAAGCAATCGACTGACTCCTAAGATGTAATCAGGTGGAAACTAATGTTTTAGTCCACCGATATTTGTATTCCTATAGTCAAGTTCTTCTTCCTAGCCAAAACAACCGGAAGTGTTTCACACCGACTCAAGGTACTCTCCTTCATCGCATGCATAACACTCGATTTCTCAATACTTCTTTATCTCAAGCTCCTCCTTCGCATGAACTCCTGGAGCATACCACCCAACCTATTTATGTCACCAATAGCAATCCAAGTTTTCCTAACCATCCATACCCGAACATTGCATCACAATCTATTCTTCCTACACATAAAAATGCCACATATTAACCTCTTCTAAATAAAACATTTAATCATCATAAAACCATAATTAATAAATCATTTTAGTTTCAAAAAGAATCTAATGCCATTTACTATCAAAACAAAAGTTGTATAAATCACAAAAAATCCATGAATCCTCCTAAATGTAGCTTAAATCAAGTTTAAAGGATGGGTTACAGCATAAGAATATTTCTACTACAACTCTCAATGAATGTATTATAAGCAAAAAAAAAAAATCTTCACACTCAAAGTAATGCAGTCAAACATTTATTCCAAAAGTATATTAGCAGGTGTTAACTAAAAACAGAATGATTTTTTGTTTGGTTTCTTTTATCAATACACCACATGGAAATAGAATAATCACTAAGAAACCCTAACAATAAAAAACAAAGTCAAGGTTCAAGAAAGGAAATTCCAATGTACTATTTTTGTAATGGTGACGAAGGCACTTATATGAGCATGACTTGCATACAAATCCTTGCATTGAATTTCCATCCATCCAAGGAGAAAATAAGCAATGTAAGGATTTGAGCAATATAAGTCCAAAGGGTTATGCTGTAACAATAATGGAATCACCATAAGAGCACAACCGAGGAACAAATTCTTGTGACTATAATTATGTGATCCATAACTCTATTGGTCATATGGCACAGTTGTGCTATAATAAATATAGGATTCATTCATGTGTGCCCCAAGTTTAATGTGGCTATGTTGTGATAGAATTGAAGGCACTCATATGAGCACAATTCATGTACAAATCATTGTCATCACAATTAGGTGTCCAATTACTCCAATAGACATTTGGTGCACCTATGGTATAAAAATTTTGGGGTGCATTCAAGTTGACTCAAGTTTAACAAGTTACGATGTAATGATAGCATGATCCAAGAGCAATTACCTCTTGTTGCAATATATATCCTATAACTCTATTTGATATGCAGAGTAGTTGTGTTATATCAATTATGTGGTGCATTCAAGCACAACACATGTTCAATGGGATATTCTAGAGAGTGGTCAATATTTTCTAAACCTTATGAATGTTACTTAAAAGTGTACAACTTAAACTACAGACCAAGTTTGTTACATACTTGAATGCAATCTTGGGTTACCACAAACTATAATAATGTGATCGACTAATGACCATTATGGGAAGTATTAAAGCAAGACCCATGCTATATAGGATACATTTACCTGATCAGGTTTACATACCTTAATGATCAAACACAAGCTTCCCACACACTCTAGGATACAATCCAAGGTCATACCACACCCTGTCAAGATAGCTAATTTTATGACCCAAGATTTATGGTTGTTTTTTAATACCAACAGAAGCATTGGTAAGAGCATGACTAGGGTACAAATCCTATGCCTCCGTAGAAACATAAACCATAACTCTAGCGAATTAGTGAGGTTACAATACTAGAAAGATTGAGACATCATCCATTTGTTAGAATAATTTTAACTCAATAGCAAAAAAAATACCCAATATCAGTATTTTTAAATACCCATATAAAGAAAACGCCCAACGTCCTTTTTTTAAATACCAAGATATTCAATAACAAAGGGTTTATCGAACATCAATTTTTTAATGCTTGGGAAAAATGATAACAAAATCAAATTTGAGAAAACTACGTATAATACCAGAAAAGGTTGAGACCTCATTTGTTTCTTAGAAAAAACATTATCTCAATAGCAAAAAATATCTAGTACCATTTTTTTTAAATACCCATTTCAAGTGAAAACCCAACATCGGAATACCCAAATAGCCAATAACAAAAATACCGATCATCAGTTTTTAAACATACCTAGATATCTAGTAACAAAGCAACCCACATCATAAAATTCAAATAGCCAAATAGTACTTCATGAAAACACCCAACATCAAATTTTTCAAATAACCAAATAGGCATAACGTATACATCCAACTTTTACAAAAATTAAGAATGGTTTGCTTACCTCTGAGATGATCCACACAAAAAAGCTCAAAATCCTCAAGACATACTTCCAAGTGGGAAGCCGTTTGATATAAGGATAGATTTGGTCACATTCTAGAATCGTACTTTGAAGCACTACTGGCAAGAGATTCCTCCACTGGGAAAGCCCTTCGATTACTGCTCAAAATATCCATTTTTAAAACACTTCAACCTATGTTTTCTTTCCTAGACTATTTCTTATAACTAAGTGGTAGTTAAAAGCCACGGGAAAATGGTGGTTGTTATATCATTTGATTTTTGTTACACATTTATAAATATATATATATATATATATATATATATATATATATTTGTATGCATAATTGTCGGCTAGGAAGATTTTCTCTCAAAAAATAAAGTTTGATTCAAAAAATTAGTCATTTATTTATTCATTTATAGCTGTGATTTTATCCTATGATCAAATTAGTCATTTATAGTTGTGTTGCAAAAAATGAGTAGAATTTAGTCATTTTTAGTTGTCGTGACTAAAAATTTTAGTCATGTAGTAATTTATTTGCCAAATTTTACTAGTGGGTTGACCTTGGATTTATACTTTAGGAGTGATCACCTCTATCAGGTTCATGGTTCTATTAAATTTGTTGTTCACAATCAAGTAGTTACAATCAAGGCTAACCCTGATGTTATGCACTAATATCAAATGGCTCTAGTTGGTCATGCCTCAGTTACACCTACCTTTCAAAATTATATTCCTTTGTTATCTTCTAATGTGTCAACATCTACTCTTGTAGTATCTCTTGCAAAAGATACTCTTGAGAAAAATGTCCCTAAAGAAGATTGTCCTAAAAAAGAAGTGCTAAGTCTACTCCTACTGCTTCTCCTAAATCGAATGCATGTTTGGGTGATGATTGGGTATCTTTGGACTTCATTGAATCTTCCATCAGGGAGCATAAATTAGATCCAATCCACTTATATTTTCTTCACCCTTGCTAAGAAGGATCGTTACGCTTTCGTAAAGCAGGGTGATACTTATAATATTGATTATGCTATTTATACTAGTCCTCCTTCTCAGGAATTGCAATCGCATTATGGACCAATAATTGATATTCTTTCTAAATTTTATCATGGAGGTAAAGGTTGTGGGTGTGATGAACAAGGTATTAAATACCCTTTAGAGGTTGATCCACATGAATTTAAGATTGGACGTGGATATTGCCCCACAATACCTAAGGCGAAGTCCTGGATGAATGTCAACATGGTTTATGTTGAGCTTCTTCCTCTTAGACTTGTCCATCTGGAATATATTGAAAGAAAATTAAACTCTAATGAAGTTCCTCTAGACATTTTCTCTTTGGAGGAAGGTCTAGAAGAATTCCTAGGTGTAGACATTAAAAATTGACCACTTTTGTTTGGTCAATTTACCTCTAATTCGATCAATTTTATATCATCTATACTAATTAAATAATACCCTATTATTTAATTAATATTCAATATCTCAACCTTCATCTTAACCTATTTCTACTACTACTTTTAATTATTTACTCCCATCACTTATCCCTCTCCTCCAAAAATTAAATAAATAATCTATTTATTTAATCCCCCTCATGTCACATCCTCCATAACCTTCTTCTAATTATGATTAACTTGCATTATAATCCTTGATTAAGGATGTGCACATTCCTAATCCTTGATTAGGAAGGTGTGACATCCTCCATAATATGCACGTGGCCCCTAATTTCTCTCCATTAGCCTAATCACTTTCTCAATCCCTCACTTGCACATTCTAATCCATTGATTATCTAGCCTAATCAAACCCTTTGGTCAAACCACTAATAAATACTACCCATGAAATTTTTCATTGCATTATAATCTACCCACATCCCCAAATGGAATTTTAAATTCCATTTTATTCATCCAACACTTTTTGAGGAATTTTTAATTCTTCACCCCTTTCCCCAAGGAATATTAAATTCCTTTTCCTTCTCCCCATGAGGATCTAAGGGAATTTTTAATTCCCTTTTGTCACATCCATTATCTATGGTACTTCCAAGTACTCTCATCTTGTCTCATGCATCCACATAATGACAAGTGTCATCATCTTGTGGGTTGAGATGCCTCAAGGGATCTCAACCCTTGATCTCCTCTCCTCTTTCAATCTCCATCATTCATTCCCATCTCCCTTTGCTAAATGAATAACACCTAGTCATTTTTACATTCTACCAGATTCAACTTCATGCAACTAAGCTCTCTCATTCAACCTTCATAGCCATGTCCTTGCATCTTTGCCATTGGGTGATCCAAATCAAGAAAACACAAGTCTTTATCTGCTGAAATCGACATAGAGCACACATATCAAGCTATCAAAAGGGGGAAAAGAATCTATCAAGCTCAGCAAGTTGATATATTTCATTTTTTTTCATTTTCAAGTTGAGTTTCATCCTTAGGCCCTAATCTAAGTGTTTGTAGTTTTTTTGTCTTTTACATGACTTAGTTCATTTCTTGCATTTTAGATTAGATTTGTAGACATGTAAAATTGACCTAACACTTATCACACATCCTAAATGACATTTTATCATCATCCACATTATTATCATCGAATATCATTGCATTTCACGTCAAAAGCATTATAAACCCTAATTTCCTCTATTAATTGAATAATCTATTGCATTATTTAATTAATTCACTTTTTCATCTATTTTGAAAAATTAAATAAATTTCATTTATTTAATAGAGTCCTAATCTAACTTAATTTCTCCTGATTAATTAAATAAAATCAACTATTTAATCATGTCACTAATTTACCCTATTCCCCTAATTCAATATAATTATTAAAACATAATAATTTAATTATGTCACTTTCCCCCAAATTTAAATAATTGAATTTAATTATTCAAAACATCATCAAAAATCAAGTCAAACAAATACAACTTTGTTTGCAAAAGTCAAACTTGATTTCCACGTTCAACTCAAAAAGATTAATTAATTAGATCAATTAATTAATTATCCTCACCCACTTTCATGATTGAGTAAATTACAAACCACTGATTGCTCATTCTGATTGTCTGACTGATCCATCTATTTCCTAACAGACAAATCAATCTATTTTCCAATCCCACAAATTATTCAATCTATTCCTTCAATCCTACTAAACACTCAAAATGATTTCTTCAATCACACTAATTACATAATCAATTTGCACAGATTATGTCGATCTAAATCCTCTCAACAATTCTCAACTGTTAATCAAGATATTCTACTACGTGATCTTGAGTGTTCATTTCGAATCACAAATTTTATATAACAAACCTCTTTCCTCTCAAAAAAGGACCAGAGAATCAACCTATTTTACACAATGAAGTAATTCCAAGATCTTAATCAACATTTGACAAAACTTCACACACATCTTTGATCAACAACACACGCACATTCTTCAAGCTTTTGCACACACAATGGAGGCTTCGCATTGATTCGAACAACCCACATCTTCACAAACACACTCTAACGTGGGATGGTAAAGTTTCCTTTTATTTTTGAATTCATTATGATATCATAGGATTTCATTGTTTGATTTCAATAGCTTAGAAAACTTCATTTCATGAGTAATGGGCATAGATCTTGATTCTTGTTTTGAATTAGATTAGGTTTGATTCATTACATTTATCTTATTTGAAACCATTGATTTCCCCCTTTACACAAGATCAAAAACACTGCACACATTTTTGGCATGCCTAGTGGGACCCGCATCATGGGTCCTTTGATCTTTTTTTTGTTTGAAATTTTGCAAGTTCAGATTTCTAGAAACATAGGAAAATCAACCAAAAAAGTGAATTTGTGCTCCACAAAGGCGTATCTACCTCCACTAATGGGCGTATCCACTTCACTACTATCCACTTCACTACCCCTCCACTAGCACACAAAGGCGTATCTTCCTCTGATTGAGACAACTTACCTTCCCACAAGCACGAATCCGTAGCTACACAGGAAAATCCACAGCTACATAGGTGAATCCGTGGCTACATAGGTGAATCCACGAAAACATAGAGGCAAACCCGCGAGGCCTTAAACCAATATATCCATAGAGGAAAATATGCATCTAGATAGATGAATCTGTAAGTGCTATAATGGTGAATCCACCTTTTGAGACTAGACTCTACAGAGATGTACTTGCTATCAAACAGGTGAATATGCTAGGACTACAGAGGCATCTTTTCCTTCCCAGATAGGCGTATATGCACATCCAGACCTCCATCGACTTTAGAGGGGAATATGCTCCTAGATATACATAAACACTAACCTTATAGAGGTGAACCTGACATCTTGATAGGTGATCCTACTCATTGGTTGGACTAGTCTACAAGGGTGATTTTGTTAGTTTCAAAGGAGATTGTGCAAAATCTTCAAGGGAAATTTTGCGACCTTCAAAGGTGAATCTGCTAGATCCTCCATAGGTGTATGCACTCTATTCTTGGGCGATTTTACTCTAAACATCAACAAAGATAGAAGGTATAAAAAACATCAATTTTCAGTTAAATTTTTATATCACTTTATAGTATGCACGTCCCTATCGTTGGGTTTGGTGTTCCAACCCCCCTTGGGATAACATACATCTTCTTTTCATCATTTTATTTTTCATCTAATCATATTTTTGTGTAGCTTGCTATCATTTTTCCAAGACCAGTGGATAAAACTACTAACTTATTTTTCGCAGAACGATTGGTCAAAGACATTGTGTAAGTATTTTTCATACTAGCTAGGCACACTTCATTTTCTTAAGGGGTCAATTTATACTATTACTATGTTTGGGATCATTTGTTGAAATATGTGCACCATTCAATGAGCCTGCAAATTAGAAATCACAAATTGATCCAAGTTCATTTGTGAGTCTACCTAGGAGTGCTAGCCTACACATATTCTCTCCCTTTACGCTACATGTGAGCTTGGGGATCAAAAACACCTAGCATATCCTTCCATTTAGGAGGCCTACTTGGGATTTCATAGCCCAAGAGATGACCTCAACCATGTTAACCGGCAGGGTATATAAAGGGGGGAGAATTAAAGTTATACCCCAATCCAGTTGTATCGTGTCTAGTAGAGCATTGATACTTGGGTGATTCCAAGTTAGGTGTGAAGGGTTGGTATGATATTTCTCACTGAAATTTCCTGACACACAATTATGATGGGTTGGTATTCATGAATGGGCCTCATGCACCCTCCTAGTGTTTAGATGACGCATGAGATTTATTTTTAGCCTATTTTAAGACCCATGTTTTAGCTACAGCTTGGTGTAGTGTAGGATATGTGTATCATACCCTGAAGCTAATCATCATGTACTCCCTTAGGTTGAGATAGGAATCTTCCGGTGAACTTTGATAGTTCCCAAGGAGAGAGAGAGAGAGATAAGGTGTGCCCGTAGTGTTTGGTGATGACCCTATCATAGGATATCTACCTATCCACCTTCATGAGAAATGGTGCTCCACCCAAGTATCATGAAGTATTAACCCCTCGGGGTGGTGAGCCTACATCGTTTATAAACCCTTTTGAATAATTCTAGATTGTGTAATCTAACATGTATTCTTGTGCGAGACTAGTTCTTTTCATGTCTTGAGTCTATCTTTCGCCATGTCTGTTGATTTTTCTCCTTGACCTTTGCCATTAGGTCTCCCTATCCTTCAAAGGAATATTTGCTTCCTATAGAGGAAAATACACTTTTTTGATGGGTGATTCCACTCTCTTTGGGGTGATAGCATTCTCTTCCCTAGTTTGGCTCTCTTTTTCAATCATCCCCTAGATAGGTAATCCTACCTTCTTCTTGGGTGAATTTGCCTTCCCTGTCTGTACAGTCATCCCTTGGATAGGCGATCCTACCTTGTTCTTGGGCGAATCCACCTTCCCTGTTCATACAGTCATCCCTCAGATAGATTATCTTGCATTGTTCATGGGTGATTCTATCATTCCTATCCATACAGTCATCCCCTTGATAGGTGATCCTACCTTTTTCTTGAGTGAATCTACCTTTCATGTCTGTACATCCTTCCCCCAAATAGGTGATCCTACTCTTTTCTTGAGCAAATCCGCCTCTCCTATCCATATAGTCATCCCCCAAATAGGTGATCCTATCATGTTCTTAGGATAATCTACCTTCCTTGTCCATATAGTCATACCCCACCCCAAATAGGTGATCTTGCCTTGTTCTTGGGTGAATCCATCTTTCCTGTCTATACAGTCATCCCCTGGATAGGCGATCCTGCCTTGGTCTAGGGAAAATCTACCATTCTTGTCCATATAGTCTTCCCCAAGGATAGGTGATCCCCCTATGTTCTTGGGTGAATCTGCCTCTCCTATCTATATAGACATTCCCCAAATACGTGATCATGCCTTATTCTTGGGTGAATTCGCCTTCCTTGTCCATATAGTCATCCCCCAAATAGGCGATCTTGCCTTGTTCTTGGGTGAATTATTACACCATGTTGTGCTACTACTTATTTACTTTTACCTAGTTGGGTGAAAATGCTTGAAATGAGTGTATTTATGTTTTATGTGTTTTGGAAATATGAAGAATAAATGTTGATTCAACTTGATGTTATGAAATGATTCTAAATGTGAAATATTTGATGCAAATGAATGTATTGCTTTTAGTTGACTACTATTGTAATGTAATAAGTTGGATGCATGAATTTATTCAAGCCTCCTGAAGAGAGGGGAATTATCACTCAGGGAGAAGAACTTGGTCTAGTAACCTTCGATAAAAGACCTAAACTAGCCTTTCACACACACACACACACTTCTAATTTGGTCAATTTGGGATAATAGTGGGAAATAGTAATTTATTTTTAGTATTTATTTTGGTTTATTCGTGAATGGTCTTGTTTAGAGGTTTGTGATGTTGAGTCTCTTTGTGTTGAGTGAGTTCTCCATTATGTATTTCTATTTAATCGATAGGATATATATACATAAAATGCATATATATGTATATATGTATGTGTCATTGATAAACTCATACACATGAGTATATGAAGATAGATGTATCTATGCATGCTAATGGATGGATTACCCATATGCATGGGAATATCAATCAGACAAGATGATATATATACATATATACATACCATGCATATATGTCGATTGATATGGTTGTGCTAATATATGCTTAAATATCAAAGTATGATACATATATATAAATATATTAACATACGTGTATGTATCGACGTAATAGAAACATCAATCCAATGTGTAAACTTGGTTGTCAAGACTTTGTCAAAACAAAACAATAGTAATGATCATACACATAATGAGTGTCAACCAACTCAAATAGTGAACATCGACCCATATAATATTGCGCAAATAATAAAATGTGGCACCAACTAATAAAAAGCATAAATCAAATAGAAGTCTATTACTCATTATGAATTTCCATAATGTGAAGCATTTTTTGAAAATGCAGAATTAGTCAAGCACTCAGCTATGCCAAGTAAGTTGACCTGTAGGAGGAAAATACCTTATATTTCTAATTATTTATCTTTCTATTTATTGAGAAGTGTGACTCATTCACCATGGTTGTGTATGTGTTCACTATGCATCAATTTTAGCTGCAACCTTTTGTTTACCTTGCCAATTCGAATCATTTCAGTTGAGAAGTGTCAATCCTAATGCCATTTTTCTAGCCTTTAGTTGCTTTTTTTTTTGTATAAATAGAGGATCTATCTACCTCATTTGGACGCATCATATTTATGTATTCTTACTGTGAATTTTCTGAGTTATTGTATTCTAATTTCTTAAGTTGTGAGAGAGAGAGAGTTTGAGAGGATTTGAGAGAGGATTTTGTGAGGGAGTCTTTTGTAAAGTGGGGAAAACTATTTGGAATTTTTTTACTGAGTTTGGGAGGCTATGTTGGGAATCCAAATTGATCAATTGGAGCATGCATAAATAGGCATGCTGATATCTACTCTTGTATACTTGTATTTTTGAAAAGATTGTGTGACATTGTTTGATTTGTTTGGGAAGACAGATCAACTGTTTATTAGGAAAAGATTATTGATTATTTTATGAAAGTGAAAGGAATCTTATTGTATTAGTATAAAGATCTATTTTTATTGATGTGTTTGTATATATTTTATATTAAGGAAAGGGTGGACATAGTGGGTATTAAATACTATGTTAGGGATATAGCTTATGTAGCTAATGGTTAAACTAGTTGATTCTTACAGTTACTTTGGATACTTCATAGATAAGTTAGTTAAATATAGAGGTAATAGGTTATTCTTAGGGTTAGGATAATCCAATGAAGGGAATAGCCTATGCATAGATTATGAATGGTCAATATAAATCGAGCTAGGAAGGTGGGTGAAATATATGATGTCCACTTGGAAAAGGGAATGAAATACTTTGGCCAAAGTAGTGTAAGTTGCCACTATTTACACTGTCAATCACTATGATCTAGGTTTACATACTAGTCTAGGAAATTCATATGTGTAGGTTGTAGCCACCGTGTGATAGATCTAGATATGTAGGACACAACACCAAGCTTAGAAAAGGTCAATTTTTATTATGAGGTTACCAAACCAATCTCTTCATCGAAAGGTAGGGCCATCTATCATTTTGATAGTTGTGAAGGGCACCACAGTTAGTCCAAGGTTGGAAAAAAAGTACTTGAGTGATTCTTCTCCTCATTAGTAGGCAACCAAGATTTGGATGGATATTTCTAGGACTATTCGTATCTATTGCTAGTAAGCTCTATGGAGCCATGTTAGTGTAATTGTATCCATTATGATGGAAAGATTGTAAAAGAGAAATGATATCATGTTATCATGTACTATGTAATAAATACTTTAGAAGTTGTAATACTTTGATATAATGCAATGGAAGTTTGGAAAGAATATTTATTTCAAATGTGCATGCTATCATTATAGTTTTGAAAAGAAATTTTGTTTTGCTCATTTTGGCTAAGATGCATGATCTATTTACTTGAGGTTAAAACTTAGGAAAAGTATTGTGTAGAACATTAGGAATGTTACACATGGTATCAGAGCTACCAAGTTTAGCTCTAGAACCTATGTGTTTGCTATGTTTTCTCTTCCAACATTATGAGTCTAATGTTTGGAAAATTCTTGTGCCAAGATGGTGCATCTTAGGTTAACTGTAAGAAATTCAATGATTGAAAATGAGTGCTACCTATGGACTAACAAGGAAAAAGAAGCCTGTATTCGTACCATAGAGGGAACCAACTATGAAAACTCCATTTGGCTAAGTGATATCGAGACAATCATTCATGCTCTATCACGGAATAGTCAAGAGAAAAGAAGGATGACAGATGAAGCCAATTTCAACAACTTACCATCTGTTTCTCCTGTCATATCAAACTTGTTATCACTTTCCAAGGATATGCCCTCAGAATGTAGTGTCAGTCCAGCATTGATATTTAGAAACCCTTGAGTAGTACCTATGGCTAAATTAATTGTTATAGCCTCTAGTGGAGAATCAGAAGGATACGTTCCCTGAAACTATGTATCAGAAGATAAATATAAAAGTTACTATCCTTTTTAGGATAGAGAAGAGAAAATGAGAGATGAGAAAATTTTTGAGGGGTACACCCCATTGAGCTATGTGTCTAAGAATGAATCTGATGGATACTCCCCTCTTGACTATTTGGATAGTCATTCTATGTAAAAGAGAGAATATTGAAATCCTTATGAATAAATGAAAGACTATGTTTTTCTTATCAAAAAATTGTGTATGAAATATAAAGAAACTTTGTATGTTTATTTTCTCTTTTGAAATGTTTTCCTATGCATTTAGTAAACCATGATAGCATCTAATTTAATATGAACCTCCAGGTATAACTATACTTAATGTTAGAAACCAAGATCAGACATGCAAACCAAAAAACCTTCCACAGAAGAGAAAATCAGAAAAAGTAAAGCTATTGCATGAAGATGTGCAAATAATATTACTCAAGAATTCATAATTACATGAGATGATTTTCTTTATAAAAGTAATGTATGCATAACCCTAATCTTATCTTGAGCAACAAGATAGCTCAACAAGATAAGGATGACAATTATAACCTAGGAATTAAAATATTACATAAGTAAACTTACGCAAGTGTAATTAAATAATTAATTACACTAACACTTAAGACAATGGTTAAGACAAGAACTAATCCTAGAGGGAGTCAAGAAGTAGGAAAAGGTCCAAAAAATGTCAAAGCCAAGTTGGATCAACTTCTAGCAATCATGGATGAATCTAATGCAAGGATAGGAAATCTTGATAAAGGAGTGAGGGGAAAAGAAATAATGGAAGAAGAAGACCCACTCAATGAAGAAGATGAATAAGTTCCCAACAATGAGGAAGAAGGGGAAGATTCTAGAAATCACACTAAATATAAGGATCAAGAAAGTGATGGAACTCAATCATATTCTAAGGAACCAAGAAAAAGCATGTGACAACTGAATTGTATAAGGATATAAGAAAGATTACTCCTAAATTCAAAGGAAGCACCAATGGAGAAGGAGTTGAGCCATGGTTAATTCAAATGGAGAAGTACTTTGAAATAAGAAATTATTTATAAGTTACTAAAGTTGTATGGGGAGCATTCCAATTAGCAGGAGAAGCCTCTAACTGGTGGATGAACAAGAAAATGGAACTTGGAATCAAATCCTTAAAGCTGACTTGGAATGAGTTTATTGAGATTTTTTGAAAGAGGCCCCAACTCTTTTTCGATCAAAAGCTCATTGACTTTCAGAATCTTAAGCAAGGAGAAATGTCAGTGAATGAATATTGGGAGAAATTCACTCATCACTTGAGGTATGTACCAATGTACCAAAAGGATGAGAAATTTTGAATTAGAAAGTTCATTATGGGACTAAATAGCCAAATAGGTGGAGAGGTGGATGTACATGAACTAGCCACTATGGACCTAGTATATGGGAAGGCAATCAAGAAAGAGAAAAAGCTCAAATCCATCACAGTCTATGGGGAGAAGAAGAATCGAAAGAAGAATGAAGGAACTCAATTTATACAAAATCCCAAGTTTAATGAGGGGTGAGAATTTCAAAGGCAAGGGGACAAAGGATCTCGTAATAATTGGAATGAGACGAGGAAGGATAGTCGAGGAAATAATTACAACAGTGGTAACTATAACAAAGTTGGAGGGAATGGTGGTAATTTTGATAGTCCACCAAAGAGAAGAGGACCAGTAAAAGGATGTTTTACATGTGATGGGGATCATTATGCTAGTTAATGTCCCAAAAAACCATCTAGTTCACAACCACATGGTAATTCACTTCCTCCTCAATGGGTTGTGTTTCAGCAAAGGATCCATGCAACAGTGGACAATCGGCAAGCTAAATACCAAATCACCCTGGTGGAAACTCCATGTACTTTGTTTGGTTTACCTATTTCCATACTTATTGATACTAGAGCCAAAAAAAATTTGTTTCACCTAGAGTAGCTAATCAAATTTCTAGGAAGGTTGGTTTTATGGAGTAATCTTGGGTTGTAGAATATGCAAACTAGGCAAGAGCAATAGTGAACCAATGTTTATTTGAGGCAAGGGTTGAACTTCCAATTTTATCAATGAAAGTAAACTTAAACATAGCACCCTTAGGATCTTATGACATCATCTTAGGTATGAATTGATTATGGAAGTATAGAACTAAAGTGGGTTTCCATGCTAAAACCATAGAATGTCTAGATCATCTAGGTAATCTAGTATCTTTTCAAGGAACACTTAGAGAAGTAAAACTACAACAGATTCCGGTTGTGAAAATACATAGAGCAAAAAAGAAAGGTTACCAACTCTTTGTAGTTAAAATGGATAAATTAGATGAATTCAAGGAAGTCACTCCTCAAGATAAAGTCATGTATGGTGATATGCAAGAAGTTGAAGAAGGAGAAGTGATGGAGTCTGAAGAAATGAATATGGATAAGTATCCAATCTTATGGAAATTTGTGGATGTCTTTCCAAAAGAACTACCTGGACTATCTCCCAAGAGAGTACTTGATTTCTCCATTGATCTTGTACCAGGGTCAGAACTTGTATCTAAAGTACCCTATAGGATGACTACAATGGAATTAATGGAGCTTAAGGCATAGTTGGAAGAATTGTTGTCCAAAGGATTGATAAGACCTAATGTTTCACCCTGGGGAGTGTTGGTGATCTTCATAAAGAAGAAAGATGGTACCCTGTGCTTATGTATAGATTATCAGATGCTTAATAAATCTATGATAAAGAACAAGTATCTATTTCCATGTATCGATGATCTTTTCAATTAGATGTGAGGAGCAAGAATGTTTTCAAAGATTGATCTACAATCCAATTATCACCAACTAAGGATCAAAGATGAAGAAAGTTTCAAAACGCTTTCAACACTAGATATGGTCATTACAAGTTCACAGTCCTACCCTTTGGACTTACGAATGCACCTGCAACATTCATGAACCTAATGAACAAAATATTTAGAGACTGCTTGGATAGGTTTGTATTAGTATTCCTAGATGATATCTTAATTTATTCCAAGAATGAAGAGGAACATTATAGACATTTAAAGATAGTTCTCCAATAGTTAAGAGAGCACAAGCTATATGGAAAAATCTGTAAGTGTACATTCTTTCAGAAGGAAGTGTAGTACCTAGGTCATTTAATTTCAAAGAAAGGGATTGCAGTTGATCCAGCTAAGATAAAAGCGGTGCTTGAGTGGCAAGTGCCCAAAAGTGTACCACAGGTTAGAAGTTTTATGGGTTTGGCTGGTTACTATAGGAATTTTGTTGAAAACATTTCTAGAATAGCTTTTCCTATGACTTCATTGCAAAGGAAGGGTAATCTAAGTTTGAATGGTTGGAAAAGTGTCAAGAAGCTTTTGACCTACTCAAAGAGAAATTGACTACTACACCAATATTGAAGGTACCTGATCTGGAAGGAAACTTTACTGTCATTATGGATGCATCAAGTGAAGGATTAGGAGGAGTTTTGATGCAAGAAGGGTAAGTTATTTCTTATAAATCAAGAAAGTTGAAGCCCTACGAACAAAATTATGCATTGCACGATTTAGAGTTGGTGGAAGTTGTTCATGCATTATAGATGTGGAGACATTATCTAATGGGAAATCCTTTTGAACTAAAGATTGATCATCACAGTCTGAAGTATTTATTTACCCAACCTAATCTGAATGCATGACAAAGAAGGTGGTTGGAGTTGATATCAGACTATGACTTCAACATCAGCTACATCAAGGGAAAAAAGAATCGTGTTGTTGATGCCCTAAGTCGAAGAAGGCATATTTCCTCTATGATAACAATTCAGACTGACTTCAAGGGACAAGTGTTGCAAGAGTCCTTGGGTGGAAAATTTTACAATCAATTTAAGCAAGCATTCATGGATAATCCACAAGATGCAAGATATGAAGATTTTCACTTTGAACCAAATAGATTATTAAGGTTTAAGGGAAGAGTATATGTACCTAATTTAGAGGAGTTAAGGAACTTGGTGTGGAAAGAAGTTCACAATGCACCATACTCTAGACATCTCTGTGTGATGAAGATGTTGGCGGATGTGAAGCTGCTATATTTTTGGAAGGATATGAAGGGGGATCTTGTAAGCTTTGTTGCAAAATGCTTAGAATATCAAAGGGTAAAGCAGAACATCATCACATTGTAGGTCTTTTATATCCACGTGATATACCCGAAAGCAAGTGGCAAGTCATTAGTATGGACTTTGTACAAGGTTTACCTATGTCAAGGATTAAGCATAATTCCATTCTAGTGGTGGTGGATAAGTTAACCAAGGTAGTACATTTTATCCTTGGGAATATAACTGATGGAGCTCCTATCATAGCTCGAAAATTTATTCAAGAGGTGTTTATATTGCACAGAATTCTTGAGAATATCATTTCAAATAGGGATGATCGTGTGACATTGAGGTTTTAGCAAACCTTGTTCTCCTCACTTGGAACTAAGTTGAATATAAGGTCATCTTATCATCCAAAAATGGATGGAAAAATGGAAAGAGTAAACCAAGTGCTTGAAGATATATTAAGGATGTATTGCATGGATCAACAATACAAGTGGGAAGATTATCTTCCTGTGGTTGAGTTTGCATACAACAATTATTTTCATTCAGCAATAAAAGTGGCTCCATTCAAAGCATTGTATAGAAAAAAATGTCAAACTCCTATAAGTTGGGATAAGCTAGAGGTGTAGACACTAAAAAATGTCCTAAGTTTGCGAGTGCCATTTTTCTTGGTCGTCATCCTTTGATAATTGAATAATTTTAATTATTCAATTATGTTTGATCATATTCCTCTATTAATTAAATATTTTTTAATTATTTAATTAATTCACCTTCTCATTTCTATCCTGATCAATTAAAATTATTTAATTACATCGCTAATATATCCCTTTCTTCTATAATTAAATAAACCATCATTTATTTAATTATTTCTCTATATTCAAATTATTATTATTATTATTCGACCTTTTATTCTTCCATGATTAAATAATTGTCGAAATTATTTAATTCCTCTCTAATTTCCATCTTCCCATTTAATTAAATTGAATAAATTTAATGAAATACTCCTTTTTCATTTTCTCCAAATAAATAATTTGAATAAATTATTTATTTGCCACTTGTCCCTTTCCTCCATTTTCCTCCATTTTTGAATAAATAATTTAAAATAAATTATTTATGCACCTCCTCTAGTTAGTGATGCCATGTCATAACCTTCATTGTTGTCATAGTCGTCAATGTCATATCTGTCATGATTCCTCCAAGAATAGTATATTCTTGGTGCATCAATTTTGGACCATTGATCTTGGCATCTTTTTGAGACTCAATCTCATCCATCCATTTTGTAACCTCCCTCTCATGCATCCTACACCATTGATCTTGGAATCTTTCTTGAAGATTAATCTGGACCGTCCGTTCAAATGGTTGTCTATAAAAGCAACCTCCCTCTCCCATTTTCAACTTAATAGCTAATTGTCTCCAACTTTCTACTTACTATTTTGCAAGTATTTGCACATGTGAAGAAACAAATCTAAGGGAAAAGATTGTAAAAAGGAGAAACAGGAGAGCAAGGGAAGTGATTCAAGATTCAAGCATGGAGAGTATTGTGATTTCATGTTTTATTTTCCTTATGCTTTCATTGTTTTCTCTTGTTTAGGTGTGCTTAATGGTCTAGGGGTGTTAGCTGTCACTATTCTAGACTAGGAACTCAGAAACCCCATCATACATTGGTGAACGCGACATGAAAATCATTTTTTGCAAATTTTTCGTACGGATTTTACTTGTTTTTACATATTTTGGGTATAGAACGACGCAATTGTTAAGCGCAGTGACACACTTTTTGAGAAGCGATGCATTTGTTAAACGCAGTGACACACTTGTCCAGAAATGATGCATCTACAGGAGGCACCCATGGGCGGGAGAATTTGAATTCAAAAATGAGACACAATTGCCATCGTGACATAACGCAGTGACACAACTGAAGAAAGAAGTGACGCATTTGTCTGCTAGGTAAAAAGTTTTAGTTTTAGCATCTTTTTCATCTTTCTTTTGATTTTTGTAAGTAGAATAGAGTTTTTTGGGTTTCTGATCTTTTGTTTGCAGCATGTGGCTTTAGGTTGAGACTCCCAAAATTGTTTCCTTGTGAAACAAAAAAAAAAATGAGTCCTATATTTTTTAGTTTTATTTGAGTTTTGGTTTAGTTAAAATCTTTGCTTTCATTATTAGCTTAGTTGTTAGATTCTGGTTTTGGTTTTGTGCTAACCCCCTTTTGGTGCTAACTTGGAGTTTTTGTAGCTTTTTGTGGGCCCAAGATCTTTCTTTTGAGACTACTAACAAGTGGTTTTGTAGGTTTGAATGTCCAAGGATTACATTTTGAAACCACTTTGCATGTTTTAGATTAGAAAACATTTCATTTGGTGCTTAAAATGAACAATTGTCTTTCTCACAATTGTTAGATTAGATTTAATTAGAGGGTAAAGAACACCATGTCTTAGTGTTTGAGGGAGGTAGGTATTATGCTCTCACTTGTGCAAACTCGGTGATCAGAAATCCAAACCCATCTAATTTTTTGTTCACCCATTAGAGGGCCTGCCTTAGTGGGAAAAAGTACTCACCCTAAAGGAATGATCGAAGCGGTAACGGGCTAAATCCAAGTCCTTCTGAACCGCTATATAAATTTGTGATTGCAAGGAAAGTTTGCAATCAATGGGAAGCGAAAATGATAGCCCTCCCCCAATATCTTTATGATGTGAAAATCCCTTGTTCTAAGGGTCGGCAGGCCTCTTGAGGGAGTTTATCAAAGTACCTCCTGAACCGGATGCCCTTACTAGACACCTCTTGTTTGTAGTGACCAAAATCCCTCTATTTGTTGGTGTAGGAGGTCGGACCTCTGAATTTTTCCCACATTCTCATGATTCACTATAGAGAGAAAATTTTGGGAGGTCATTGGTGCAGGGGCACCTAAAAACATGTAATTACAAAGTGCATTATATGAGGGTTAGTCTAGGAGTTAGTGATAGTATGAGTCATTTTTGAGCTAAATGAGGTCCATGAGACCACTCATGATGTAATAAGGTTTATATGAGCCATTTAATGTAGGTTTGAGTCTTTAGAGGGAACTTTGGGAGACTAAGTTGAAAGTCTTGAGTTATCATTAGTAGACAATGCATAATTAGCAGTGTAAAGGGTTAAAAACCTCTTAAAGAAAGGTGGTTAGGTGGTTATAGGTGTTGGAAGATGTTATTGAAGCTATATGTAGTTTATTCCATCGTTGTAAGTGCAGTTTTGAAGATCTTGAATGAATAAATTTAGTTTTGCTTTGAAATTACACATTTTCTTTGTATTTCCTAAACTTTGCTTGGTTAGGATAGTCTAAACAACTTCAGATTTTGGCTAAAGGTTGACATGGAATGTTAGGGAGTTGATTCTACTTTCAAGTGCTTTAGGTTTGATTGAAAAATCATTAATTTTGGCATGAGTTATCTCTGTTTTCCTGAAACTTCTCCATTTTGGTGCAAGTTGGTGGTTTGAGAGTAATAAAATGAGTTATTAGGGAATTCCACCTACTGTAATCTTTGTAACTCGGTGGAATGACCCCATTTTTAGTAATATAGGTTTCCAAATGCTATGGAGGTATGAAAGAATGTGTTTGTGGATTTTGGGTGTTGCCCTAGGTTGAATTTGGGTGATTTTCCTTCTGAAAGTGAGTAACTAAAGAGTGGTTTATGAGTTTTGTGGAACAAATAACCTATGTAATGAAGTTTAAAGCTTGTGTAGGCATAATTATGGATGTTTGAATAGGTGGCAGGGTCTGGGGAGGTCTGGAGGTATGATTTGCAATA
>VDFB02350608.1:0-13674 GCA_007258455.2 Sequoia sempervirens
TATTTCATGTAAATCCTTCTGTAATGGAAATTAGTTATCTCTATATTTACATTTTCTGTCTCTTCCCCCAATAAGGGGATTTCATGAGATGGCATTTCTGCTAGGGCATTCGGGTCAGCTATAGTAATACTCCATAGTAGTGGTAGGTAATCTATTGCATGTTAGTCTTCATCTACTTCACCTTACCAGAAAATTTGCTATCATTCAAGAGGTGAGGGTGTATCTTCTTGTCAGTCAAATTTTGCTAAGCTTTTGTGAAGGACTTGTAATTTTGCACTACACCCATTAAATGCCATAAATGTTAGGATAATGTTTGCCTTTAATCACACTGTCTAATCCACAAATAAACTCTTTTATTGTTGAATATAATAAAAAAAAAATTATTAAATGGTCAGCCTATAATAAAAAAATGATGCCCTCTCCAAGCACTTAATGTAGTTGGTAAGGTGCAGTGTCGCCCATCTCATTCACCATAATATCAGTCAGAGGAATTAATAGTATAGGTGAATTAATTATAACTGTGTCCCTCATGTCCTCCCTCTAATCCTATAGTGAGCAACTTTGAAATCTATAACAGATGTAAAATCATAGTGATTAGGTGTCCTTTTACAAAATTAATAAAATTAAATTCAGTCTATACAAAGTGAAGGGTGGCATGTAATGGTACCTTAAAGAAGAATGCACCTCTATGAGTGGAGTGTGGCCCTCTGATTAGGAAATAATGGATTTGCGCACCTCCCCCCATCCCTTCCAAAATCCGTGTCGCAACCATTGTAGAAGAGGGTATGATGCTAAACTTGCAGAGACATTTCCAAGGCGGTGCCCAGTAAAGGAAACAAAAATGAACTTGGCCATTCTGCATGGCTAAACCAAAGCAAACAAAATAAAAAGAAAAAGGAAATGTGATCAGAAACCCAAAGCAGAGTATAGCAGTGGCGCCTATCCATGCTTAGCGAATAGGGTTTTCCTTAGAATGCTCGTAATCACTATTTTGGGCATAGTGTTATCTAAATCTTGGCGCTCCATATTGATTTTTTAAATGGACATAAATGGTAAATTAATTTAAATATATAAATCCCTATGAAGTCTTCAAAACAAAGAAAACCTAAATGATGGAAATAGTAATAAGGTTAAAAAGAGAAGGCAATAAAAGTATCATGATTTTAATGGCTGCATTAAAGCAAGCACTATCTACAATGGTAAGCTGTTAAATAAAATCTAGGACAGCAGATAGAAAAAAAAACGGAAGGATAAATACGAATCTGCATTCTCCATGAAACTCTTAAGTGGAGTACTTTGTTTTACTAAGAAAAGATGAGACAAACAGCCTATCTATTTTACAGTGTGCTGGCAGACGTAGCTCCCACACCTCCTATTGAATACGGCGAATGGAAAAAGAAGGAAAGAACCGACGACTGACAAGAAGGAGAAATCTAACGGCTAAGGTTATTTTTAATCATCTGGCACGTTACAGATACAATGACAGCCGTGGATACACTTTGTCAGGTTGTCAACACAGCTTACATCAAGCTTGATTTGTCTCTTTTGGTGGAATGTAGAGCTTAAGAGGAAGCATCTAGACTTTCTACATGAAAAAGGGGTTCATTGATATAATTTGTTGTGCGATATTACCCAATCTTCTTTCACGGGATTGACCTACCTACCTTTGCCTGGCGAGAAGAGACAAACGCCGAATGGATTTGAAGATTAAAGCTAAATAAAAATGTACAACATTGAATATTATTAATATAAAAATAAGAATAAGAGGGGAGATTTTTCATTTGATGATAACGATCATTTAAGAATTTATGATGAAATAATTCGTAATAAGGTGACTCAAATATTTCATAGTAAAGAGGCTTGCCAATTTGCTAAAAACTACTAGCGCGCGAAGGGTAAATAGAATGTATTTAAGTAAATAAAAAAAGAAGAAGACAGGATAAAAAGTTTATTATATAAATAATAGTGAATAAAATGCAGTTAAGTGAATAATTAATAGTGGATAAAAAACGTATTATATAAATAAGTAATAGTCAATAAGTAAATAAATAAATAAGAGAGGATAAAAAGCTAAATATCTAAATGAATAATGGTGAGTGAAATATTGTTAAATAAATAAAAGCGGGTAAAAGATAATTACATAAATAAATAATAGTGAATAAAAAGGTAGTTAAACAAGTAAATTAATAAAAGTGGATAAAAAGGAAATTATATAAATAAATAATAGCGGAGAGAAGGTAGTTAAATAAGTAAATAAATAAGAATAGATACAAGGGTAAGTAGTTAAATAAATATTGGTGAAAAACAATGATATCAAGTTTCCACAATCCATAATATTCATCATCCCATTTTTCTGGATTTGATTGTGTGAGAATTTTTTACATCAACGTTTCCGATCACAATATTAGTGAGGGAGGTAATGATTGGTTAGATACCCTATTAAGGTTAGCATGATAAAATTAATTACAGAGTTATCAATAATACTATTATTAATGTTCATAAAAAATAATAATACTATTCTGATGGTTAATAACGAAAGTACAAATCTTATAAACGAGGATGGTGTTAGATTTAAAGATGAAACCATCTCAAATTATCGTAGCAATATAATATTTGATTGTTTTTAATCATCCATGCATCTTTATAAATGATTTAAGTGGGTATGTTTATTTGGTTCTTGTGGTAAATTATATAGCTAATTTAACTGTAAGTCATTAAAGGTGAATATTATATTGGGATAGGTTTGTGAACTATGTTAGAGTTATAAAAATAGATAAATAAATAAATGAAAGCTATCTTAAGAGAAATATGTAATAACAACTACAACAATATTCTTATCAAAGTTTAGAAGATTGTTAATATAATATTATGTATTGATGGTGTTGTGTATGTATCTCTTAGAAAAGGAAAAAAGAAGGAAATAATAACATTATTATGGTAAAATAGGGAGTAAAAGTTATTGTTATTATTTTGGTTGATAAGATAATTATTTAAGGTTAAATGAAAATTTGAGAATATTGGGATAACAATGGTTTTTTGGATGCAATAACAAAAACTTATTCAACAAATTGAAAATTCATTGATTTTTTCCCATTGATGGTGTGCAAAGTCTTACTAGCTTCCCCATAAAGCTAGCAGCATCACCCAGTAAGTTGGAATTTTTTCGTAGAACTCACCACAAGCATGTTTCTTGAAATTATCTATAAGAATTGGTTTCATTTTTTGAAAGTATCCTTATATTATATTAAAAAAAAATGAAATTTATAGTTCATTTATATGACTTTTACACCAAGAGCCACCTACTTATATCTACGTATAATCTCTATGTTCATCTTTGTCCTCGCAAAGTCCTATCAAGATTGACTTTTAGCACTTGAAAGGGTTCTTTAATTATTATGTGGAAGGTGTTCCCTTTTTTAAGTGACTCAAACTGATTTATAGATCGTAATCTCTATTTTTTCTAAAAGAGATGCAAAACAATTTAAATGATCTCACGTGTTTGATGGTTCTAAAAGAGATGCAAAACAATTTAAATCAGCTTACTTGTTTGACAGATCTGCAAGAAATGCAAAATGATTTAAATCATCTTAGTGTTCACATTATTTTACTGACTATCCATTTGATTATGGTCTTTAGATAAGGTGATTGGACATGCTTACAACTTTTTACTTTAGTAAATAGTGATGCATAAAGCTACACTTATATTATAGTTAATTAAAAATTAAATGCATGCATTACACTTGTGGGGAATATTTGATTCAAATGTATACATTTTGTAGATTCAAATTTATGTTTTATTGTGATTTTTACCCCTGCCCTTCAATATATTGCCCAAGTATATCCTGCTATCGGCGTAACCATTGCTCCTCGTTGAGGTGCAAGCTGGCTAATAATATAAGAGTGAATTCTATAGAAATACAAGTATTGACGCTGTAAAGATTTTCTTTTAATTATGATTTATTTTTTTACATTTGAATAAAATATATTGTTATAAACTATATAAATACATACCGATTATGTATTTTTTAACTATTATGATAATATAATTATATTTATTCTTTTATAAATTATAATTTATTTTTAATCTATAAAGGTACTTGTAAATATGAATATGCACGTATACATTTGTTCATTCTATTTGCCAAATCTAAAATATCATGATTGTTATTTTAAGAAATAAAAATTAGAGAATACATGTGTACATTACTAAATACTTGTTTTAGTATTAAAATTGAAACTAGGAATTTAAGGAGTCATGATAAAAAATCAATGAAAAAATAATTTTTTACATTTAAACTTTTCAATGTAAAATAAATCTATAGTTTAAAATAGTAATTTATACTTTATAAATTAATAGCACATTTATTTTTTAATAAAAATAAAATAAACTTATTTGAAACTTGATTGATCATTTTAAATTTTAGTCAAAGTCTTTAATTCTATTACAGCTATAAAATCAAAATTATAACATATTTTTCAAAGAACTAATAATCTTAATTAATTTCTTGAGAATAAATCTAACACTAAAATTTTGAGCATATCCTAAATATTTTTTTTTTATCAAATTTTACAAATTTCATTAAGAAATTTTTATTGTACTTTTGGATATCATATTTAAGAAATTTTTTCAATATTTTTTAAAAGTATAAATTATATAAATAAATAGTAATTTATAAATAGATGTATATTTTTAGTTTATTATGAATTTAGATAGTTAGTGTAAGGTCTATCTTTGTATGACTATTAATACTTTCTTCTTTCCTTTGTGTGTGTTCTATTATTGCTCAAATCAATTGATGCATTATGTAAGTTTTTTTATGTGTTGTATCATTGATCATATGGGAAAATCATGCAAATTATCAATTCTCTCTCATTAGAGAATTTTTTATGAGAATTTTGGTTACTACTGTCAAGAAATTTTGCATAAATCTCTTATGAATTTTATATTTTAGGAACTATTATTTCTTGTACTTATTTACATGATTATATTTTAATGGCATTGTTGAGGTCAAATGACTAAATTTCTAGGAACCATTGATTATCGAAACTTGACATAAACATTTTATGTCAAATACTTTTCATTAGTAGTTGGATTGGTGAATGGTGATTGTTCAACCTAGTTTAGGACTGGGTGTTATTTATTTTGATTGAAATTATTTTTAAAAATAATTTCTTATGATGAGAGAAATTGGTAGAGTAAGAACTAAGAAATGGTGGGGTATATATCAATTTTAGTTAATGAGTGATCTAATGTGTCTTATGTATTTGGATTAGGATACTACCTATGAGAGGGATGGGATTTGAAGGGTCGTCCTAAAATGCTATTTTTTGCATTGTTTTTGTGGTTTTGAAGGCCTTAATTATGTACCTAATGGTTGGGTACACTATGGATACCATAAATTATCTTATAAATGAGTGTTAACTTATTTTTCTTATCCCTTTATGATTGTGATGCAAATTTGGTGATTGAGAGGTGGACTGTAGGTGAGAAGTCACCATCCCATTTCATCCTCCAAATTTTACTTAAGGCTAGGGATGGCTAATTACATGGATCAATTGAAGGTGAAAAGTGTCAATTTTACATTCACGGATTTGGAGATTTAGGGTTCTATTATTCATTCTTTGTGAAAAATGATGGGGCTTGACTTATTTTTCTCTCTTTTTATTTTTCTTGGAAGGGGGTAGGAAGCTTGGAAAATTGTTTGAAGAAGGGGATGCAAAAGAAAAAGTGAGGTAAGATCAAGCTAAAGTGATAAATCATCCTTACTCTGAATGCTAATGGAGATATTTTTTATGAATGCTATAAATCTTTTTTATAGTTCATGTTGAAAATGGTTGTGTGTTTTGGTTTTGTGAAATTTGTTTGTTCCACTAGTATAGTGGCTTGTGATTCATTCAATTTCTTCTTGAGATGGTGGGTTGATATAGTACATTATATGAATTTTGTGTTGGTATGTTCTTTTATTTTAATGATGGGTATAAGTTAGTTTAACTTATGAATCTTGGGTTTTGGTATTTCTCCCTATTAAAAGAATAACTAGAGCCATTTAATGGCTTGATGATGTCATTTTTGGATGGATGGAGAGCTTTATTTCTCTTATTGGCATGACCCTTGAAAATTTATTATTTTTTTGTGAAGATTTGTTGGAGTTTCATCTCTTGAATTTTTTCTTTTCTTGAATATCTTCATTGTGTAAGATAAGTAAATACATTAATATTAACTCCCTCTCTTGCTAAAAAATAATAATGGGGAAGATGTAATAGCTTCAATTCTAGTGGAAATTTTTTTAAAAATAATTCTCCTTATGAAGTGATCTTAGGTAAAGAATGTAATTGATTCTTGTGTTCAATTTTTTATGAAAATGAGAAAAGGGAAGAATTGTCTTATCCATTCACACAGTTAAATGGACTAGTTTAGTAGATATGAGAAATAAAAAGAATGGATGTACTCTTGTAAAATACACATTGTCAAAGAAATATGAATATTTTTTGTGAAACTAAATAATTATAAATTTGAGAATAATTGAATCCAAAGACTTGATATTTTGAAACTAAATAACCAAAACCATACACTAAACTTATTTTAAATCATCAAAAAATGAAAATAGATCAGGTTTTAAACTTATTTATGAATTTTTATAAGAAAAAATAAATTTAATGTGAAATAAATAAATAAATAGGGGTTTTAAACCTTTGGTAAGGGGAAACCACAACTAAAGGCTGCATGGATCCCTTGGAGGTTGTAGCTTGTAGGAGAAGCCTGTGGGCCTTAAGGGAGGCCAACAAACCTCTCATGGGTTGACTCCCTTCCCAAAAAACTTATTACAACTTAAAAAGAAACAAGAAAATACTTCTAGCAACCCTCAACCCAACTTAGGTCACATGGTTCTTCTACTATATTGGGTATTTATTTTTACAAATGAATAAGAATACCAAAAAAAATATAATTAAATATTTACACTGTTGAACCAGTAAGGATCAAATGTAAAATGAAAGAGTATATTTTCCATGTAGTTATAGGAAAGAAAAGGAAGGTAACTGTGATGGTACAATAGTCAAAATAAACCAAAGAAACTTCATGTCTTTGAAAATCTTTCGTGTATTTCCAAATAGCAAGAGAAAAACAATATAACAAGAGAGAGGAAAATAAAAGATAGAGAAAAATAATAATAAAGAGTATTCTTATGGAAATTGGAGTTTCCATTCTAATGTCCTAAATTCAAAGGTTGTCTATTTTTTCTAAGAAAATTGTATATCTAACTTAATTTGGTCTAATGGTAATGGTGGGAAATTAGGTGGCTAGGTCCCCTTATCCTAAATGCATCACTTGAGAAATTGGGAGAATAAAACACTAATTTTAAGAAATTATATTTTTAAAGAACTTTAATCTAGTTGTCTTTGAATTATTCTTTGAGGTTTTAATAAATCAAGTTTAATTTTTTAATTCAATTAAAGAGGTTCATTTTAAAATTAATCTTATTTAGCCTTCTCTAATGTATGAATTTAGTCATTTATTTTTGTGCAAATTAATCCTTATGTGGGTTATAATATAAAGAAAGTGAAAATTAGCTTCCTATTGAAATCATTCAAGTGAGTGTTTACTCATTAATGCCATTCCTAGTTGTTTTTCATCGATAGATATTGTAGTGTATAAAAAAGTATCCCTTGCTTGATATGGGAATAATTAATGATAAATTGGACTTAATGTCACCTTCATCTAGTGTTGTGAGGTATTTCACACATCCACATTAGGTCTTGGGCCCATTTTCAGCTAAATTAACTTAACTCTGCCTTAATTTAATGTTGTAAAATGTATTTATTTACATCTTCATATTAAATTTGGGAGGATTGTAAACTAAGGTGGACCTAATCTAGTGTTGTAATTTGTTCTATGCATTCAAATTGGATTTGGTACCCTTCTAAGCTAAATAGACCCAATTTTTCCTTAATTTAGTGTTGTAAATTGTATTTATTTACACTTTCACATTGGATTTTTGGCCCTCTTGCATTCATGACCATAATATCATCATTCATAGGCCCCTATGACCCCATATCGTGCATCCCAAGGCTGATTTTAATAAAAAAAACTTGACAAGATCAACATATAAGCTTAATTTCTTGACTCGTCGACACTTTAGGACTAAAAATAGCCCTTGTGGGACCCATTCACCACCTTGGGTGAATGAGTCCCATCCAGGTGGGGCTCATTTGTCCAAGATGGAAAATGAGTCCCATTTGGCTTATTTTTAAGGTTATGAGTGGGAAAAGTGGGTTTTTAATTCAAATTTCTTCCATGTTGGCCTTAGGGATACAATTAATGGTCATTTGAGTGGATTTCCTATATAAACAATCTTCCAAATCATTATTTCATCAAGAATTCATGTTATCAAGTCAAGAATTCAAGATTTAAGCACTCCAAGTCTTCACAAGGTCATCAAGATAGATTTCAAGATCATTTGCAAGGCATTCAAGGGAAGATTCTTCATCAATTGTTGCAACAATTCAAGATTCATCATCATGGAAAGGTTCTAATTGAATTATTTCATGTTCATGCTTCATTATCCTATTTCATCATTTTGTTTAATTACCTAATAGGGGTTTGACCGAGGCAAACCCATATTCCCTAACAATCAACAAGTTTTTCTCTCTCTTTGTGTGATTGAAAATCTAAGTGATTTGAAGACTTGAAGAATCATTTAAGATTGGGTTACAAGCTTTTTGAAGTTATCCCCTTATTTGCAAGGTCATAATCTTCACTAAACGGTCACCTATAGCCCTAAAATGAAGGTTTGGGATCTAGGAACCTGGAGGAGCAGATTGAGCAAACTGAGAAGAGAAAATTTAGACTTTGAATTTCTAGAAAATCCAAACTATACTCATTCGCTACAAGTGGTGAATGAGTCCCATTGTAGGTTTTTTTGAAGATCTTTGCAGATTTGGATACCCATTTTCCTGAAACTTGCTCTTGTACAAAACTCTTGATTGATACTGATTCGCCCAGAATGGAAAATGAGTCCCAGTAGGCCAAAATTTTAGGGTCAACAACATCTCCAATCTTCATTCAAGCCTCTACAAATTTCTAGGTGCACACTTTCTATTTTGCAATTTTCTGTGTTGTTTTGTTTACTTTTCTAGGTCATTTTGTAGGTCATTACATCAAACTAGGTTTGGATCCTACCTTTCATTGTCTTTTCCAAGTTTAAACTTGGTAGTGAACCCCTCATTCAGCCATAATTAATCTCTAAACATATCTTAAGATACCCTATTGTTGGATCTTTTCCTTCACTCTTCATTATGTTGAGATCTCTAGGGCATCCTTGAATGTTAGTTGGAGAAAAGTGATGTTCTATGTCTTAAACCATAAAGCATCGATTTTTTGACTAATCAAAGACATTTCAAAACCTTGTAAAGTTTTAATTACTCCTATCAAGGTTATTACGCAAAAATTCCAACAAATGAACTTTGTCCCTAATTACATGTTTTTTATTTCAAAATGGGAAAATTTCAAGAAAAGCCATAGAATATCACTTTTAATCTAAGGCACTCGTGACCAAATTTTTTATTGAAATTATCAAAATCCCATCAAGAATGTTAAATGTTATTTTTTACTTTTGTGATTGACATGGATGTGGGGGATCTAGGACCTTGATATTTTTAATATTTTATCAAAACCATGTTAACATTTCAAATGTCTAGATAGCTAGTGGCTTAATAGCTTGTTTGAAGGGAAACATATTTTATCCAATGCTATAAGGGTGATATTTCATCTAGTATTCACCTCATACCAAGTAATAAGTGGTGAAAGCATATCCACACATGTGTTGTACATCAATAAGGTGATATTGTAAATTGTCGTGTCACTAAAGACAATTATGTTTGTAGAAGCATCATGACCTAAAAAATGTGTCAAAAATAAAATTATTGTGTTTGTGTCCACATCAAAAGTGTGGGAATGATAATTAGCTTTTATAAATTAGATTTGATTATAATGTAAATTTATAGTAAAATCGTAATTGTATAATCTATTTTGATGAATGTACATATTTTATATCATTAAACAATTCATAAATTATATAAATTTATATTAAATAGATAATAACATATTATACTATTATCATTAGTTTAGTTTGTGTTGAATTACACATTGCTTCACTTTTTTTTAATTATATAATTTTTTAATTTTTTATTTGATTAATTATTTTGATTGTTTTAAATATAGAGAAACATTTATATATATAAATATTTTTTCAAAAAAATAATGTTCTCTAATAAATTTATATTTGACTGAGCATTGTTTTGATTAGGATAAATCAGGAAGGCCCTAAACCCATTACATAACAACCATTAAGGTAGAGAAAAAGAGTCTCCCAAGTGGTGAGACAATAGGAAAGCTAAAGAAAAGAGACTAAATCCTGAAAAAAAAATAGCCAACAGAAAAAGAAACAAGACTAGTCATGGACCAGCAACTATATAGCACCAATTATTATTCTCCAAGAAGATGAAGAGCTTTAATTTCCCACAACTCCTCAACGAGAAACTAAAGGGTTTCTTCAAAAGAATAGGATTTTAGATTCTTCTTTGATGTGTTGTCCTCGGTGGCATGCGAGGAAATTTCCCTTATCTTACCATTTTTCCTGGAGCTAGTAGAGGGCTTTTGAATGATCCTCCTTGTCCCACTTAGCATGGTTGATTTTAAGCTCTTGTTGAAACAACTGAATGGTGACCATCATGTTTTTAACTATTTCCTTGTTTTACTCAATAATCTCCTACAAACTAAGGAGGATCTCATCTTTATTGTAATGAAGTATGGAAATCTCATTTCTCATGCTTACACACTCAAGGAACCTAGTAGAATTTTTAATTTCCCCTTCTTATTTTTCTAGATTGGCCCAATTGTCATTTAGGTTAGTGCCAAGCCTCTAAAAAACTCCTAGTGATCCACATCCTCCTCTTCACCTATCCAATATTTAGTCCCTTTGAGCATAATACTTTCCATACTTTAACTTGTATCCTTCACTAGGATTAATTGGGTCAATAGCAACATAAGTATATCATTTTTAATTTTAGTGGCTTTGCAAAGATCGTCCACTTTCTCACTGTGGGAGGCACAATTCAAATAGGAATTGGGGTTTTCCATAGGAGTAGTCACTGGCTCTTGAGCCTAGCCAACATTGAACTTAGGGGAAGAAAGGGGACTAGTAGAAATATTGAGCAATATAAAATAATTAGGGGGAGTCTTTAGGGGTAACATTAGGCGAAGGGGACCAAGAGGAGCCAAAATTATTATTTGAAATAAATATTTTGGGAGGCTATCCAAATGACACCTTTTTCTTACTAGAGAGAGAAGGGGAATGCAACACATTGACATTACCTTTATAAGCTTGAGGGGGGTTAGACCTAGTGACTTTAGGGTGATTGAGGGGGGTGGAAGAGGTAGCCAAATAAGGGGTAATGGGGTTACCCTCTAAAATACCAACAACACAATTATGAACAAGTGAAAGGTTAACAACATGTGGGAGTGAGGATAAGGCCAGAGAGAGACACATTGTGCCTATAAACTATAAACCAAAACTACACGATGAAGAGGTAGGGGTTTTCCATTTTCTTATAGAGCTTTAATGGTTTGCTCTAGTAAGGAGTGTATCCAATATGGATTTTTTTTTTAATATTCTAGTGGAAATGATTTAATATAGGAAACAAATGAGAATGGAAAATTTTGAAGCGACCATGAGGGTAAAATACCTCACTAACAGCTCAACTACCTTCTTCCACATACTAGGAAAATCCTCTCTATTCTAACCATTCTTTAACCTATTGACCTTCTCACCTTTATCTAATAATTTTTCCATGTCTCTTTGATAGTTTTTGAAGAAATCCAAGATCACGAATTAGCTATCAAACACATGAATGTAATGCAATCAACTTAATTTATTAGATAGCCAAGGGTCTCCTTATAAAGGAGAAATATCCAACCATGAGGTGTTGAGGTGTTTCAACACCTCAATAGTCTACAAACTAGCTAATGAAAATATTAGGAAAATATCAGGAACATAATAAATGCCATGCCTAAGTAGGCTTAGGTCAAGATATGTGTAGGAAAGAATTAAATGCAATGACACCCCACCTTAAGAATAACTTAGGTGGGAATGGAAAAAATGGGTCCTGGATACTAGGCTGGTGAGGTACCCATGTACAATGCAATCTCTCTAAAAAATGGAGTAAGATAGAAAACCTAGTGGGAAAAAACTATCCTCCAAAAAAGAGAGAAGTGGAGAAGACTAGAAAGCCCCCCCTAAGGATGATGATGATGTTGATATAGACCGCACGCCAAGAAGAGCTCGTAGATGAATGAACTTGCTCTTAGCAAAGGGTTTGGTGAATATGTCAGCAGCCTACTTTGAAAATTGGAAAAAAACTAAGTCGATGAACTGACCATGAATCAAATTTTGAGTGTAATGCATATGAATCTCTATGTGTTTAGTTCGTTGATGTTGAACCAGATTCTTGCATATTTGAAGAGTGCTTTGGTTGTCACAATAGATGATAATAGGTTGCCTGAAAGGAGTACCAAACTCATAAAGAATGCCTTGAAGCCATATAGCCTTAGTAGCTGAGTTAACAACCCCCTTAAACTTTGCCTCTATGGATGATATAGCAATAGCATTCCGCTTCTTTCTAGACCAATTGATAGGGCCTAAACCAAGTGAAAAGTTGTAACCTAAAGTGGACTTATGATGCTCAGTATCACCAGCCCAATCTGAATCTGTATAACCAATCAATTCAAGTGATGAACCAACTATGTAGTGAATGCCAAACCCAAGAGTACCATGAAGATAGTGAAGGATCATCTTTGCTTCTTTCCAATGTAGCTCATGAGGTTTCTGCATGAATCTCAAAACCATGCCTACTGCATAGGAAAATTTTGTCCATATATGAGTCAAGTATATAAGACTACCAACAAGTTGTCGATATAGTGTAGCATCAACCAATGGTGTAGTACAAGAAGTCTTGAGCTTGAATCTAGAAAGAAAGGGAGTTTGAGATGGTTTGCAAGTATTCATATGAAACCATGCAAGTAGATCAAGAGTATACTTGTGTTGTGCAAGAGTAATCCCTAAAGCTAACTGTGAAATATCGATTCCAAGGTAGTGCAATAAACCCAAGTATGTCATGTCAAATCTATCCTGAAGTGATGTCTTCATTTTTGTAATGGAAAATGAAGTACTCCCAGTAATCAAAATATCATAAACATATAGAACTAGTATCAAAAGTGAATCATCTTGCCGCAGTATATATAAATTAGGATTAGAATGAAATCTAGTAAAACTTGAAGATAGGAGGTAGGAGTCCATCTTGGCATACCAAGCTCTAGGAGCTTGTTTAATGCCATAGAGATATTTCTTAAGTCTACAAACTAAGGATGAATCTTGAATAAAACCTAGTGGTTGTTCCATGTAGATCTCCTCCTTAAGGTCTCTATGAAATAAATCACTCTTCACATCCATCTGATGTACATTCCATCCATGTGTTGCGGCTATAGCAAGTGTAAGTCTAATGGAAGTCATCTTAGTGACTAGCGCAAAGGTTTATGTATAGTCAATTCCTGCAACTTGTGAAAAACCTTTGGCTACCAAACATGCTTTGTACATATCAACTAACCCATCTACTACAAAT
>VDFB02350609.1:0-12931 GCA_007258455.2 Sequoia sempervirens
TGAGGGCTTGTGAGTTCTCAACCCACCATAGCCCTTCTTCATCTTGACCTTGTTGGATGAATAATCTTCAACCATTGAATTCTCTAGAGAATTCAAATTCTTCTATAAATACCCCCTCCTCAGGGCATTTTCAACACTTTTCATTTTGAGCAACCTTATGCTGCCAATTTGCATTCTCAAGCATTTGCTACCATTTAGCCATCCATTTAGTCATTTTGCATTATCCATTTTGCATCTAGTAGCATCAAAAGTCATCTAAAAAGCATACAAATTCATCAAAATCAAGGGCCAACCAAGGAGTCTTCAACAACAAGGAAGGTATAATCAATTTGTATCTTATTTCATCTATTTCTTATTTTGTCACTCTTTTTAGGCTAATCAATAGCTGTTCTTAGTATTTTATCATTTGTATTTTCAGTTATTTTGCACATTAGAATAGGGTAAAATTCCCAAGGTACACAGTAACTATTGAAGATGTAACCACTGAAGCCGTCCATGTTTGGGCAGATGTGTAACAGGTGACAGTTGGCTCCCTCTGTCAATCCGTTACTTTCTTTCTTTTTGTTGTGTGACTGCCAGTCTGGGTAGTGGTTATTTTTGGCTTGTTCCTTCTTTATGGAGGAGTTTTGGCTTTCTTGGTTTTTGGTTTTGGGGATGGAAGACTTGGAGACGGGGATGGAGGGAATTATTCATTTTTAGCTGTAAATATTTATATTGATTTTCTTGGACTGGTTTTCTAATAAAATTATCCAATCTCTATTCTCCTGAGTCCTTCATTTTTCTTCCCTTTTGTGTGTGTTTTGTCTCTTTTTGTTTTAGGACTTTACTCCATATTCTGGTAATGGAATACAATGTTGAGTTGTATGTTAAGATGTCAAGCTGCAGGGTATTAGGGATTTGAGCTAAGGAGTCGACCAAGATTGTTTGGAGGCCTAGGTGCAGGCCCTAAGGTTGATTTTTGCATCAGTTTTTGGTATTAGAGCAATTAACGATGGCCCAGAGGGGAGTCTGTGTGAATTGGGGAAGAAGGGACAGGAGAAATGATAACCTTCATAGGAATGTTGCTAATACTGTAGACCCTATGGAGAGGCTTATTGAAGCCTTAAAAAGCCAGAGTTCTAAGATTAAGGTTGATATATCTGATTTTAAGGGTGAGCTTAACCTAGAGGCTTTTTTAGATTGGGTCCAAGAATTGGGGAAATACTTCAACATGGAGGATAATGATGAGGATGATCCAAAAAGGGTGAAATTTTCCACATCCAAGTTGAAGTCACATGCAACCCTATGGTGGGAGAACGTACAGATTTCAAGAAGAAGAGAAGGGAAAAGTAAGATTAGGCTTTGGCCTAAGATGTTGAAACATTTGAGAGCTCAATTTTTTCCCTCTGATTATCAACAAAAATTGTTTAAAGAATTTCAAAATTTGAAACAAAAGGATCAATCAATCCAGCTTTACACTGAACAATTCATGAGGCTTCAAATTTGAATGGATATACAGGAAAGTGGAGCAAATAGCCGCTAGGTTTTTCAATGGATTAAAATTTCAACTTCAGGATGAGCTCGCATTGTTGAAAGTACCTACAATGGATGAAGCTTATGAATATGCACTAAGGGCAGAAGAGAAGCTAAATCGAAAGGGAAAATTTGTGAGTAAAAAAGGTGATAATTACCAAAACAAAGGGAGAGGGAGTTCCTCCAAGTCTACTAAAGAGGAAGACTTAGACAAAAGTGTGAGGCCATATTTTCAGGGAAGAGGAAGCTTTAGAGGTAGGGGACGTGGGCAACCGCCATCAAGGGAGCAAAAGCCCTTAAGGTGTTTTATTTGTGATGAAGCCCACAAGGCTATGGACTGTCCTCAAAACCCCAAAAGGGTAATGGTAGCCCAAGAAGAAGAAAAACCTTGGTCAGAAGAAGTTGAGGTTGAATCAGGAAAAAACCTAATGTTGAGTAGAACTTTAATTTTCGGGGACAAGGAAACTCCTGAAGTTGATTGGAAAAGGAAAAGTGTCTTCCGGATGAAATGTAAATGTAAGGGAAAGGTATGTAAGGTGATCATAGATGGTGGATCTACTGATAAGCTGGTGAGTACAGAGATGGTTAGTAAATTACAGCTTGCTTGTGTTCCAAAATCTAATCCCTATAAGATTTCTTGGTTAAAAAAAGACCATAGTGTGCTTGTGGATAAATCTTGTCTTGTAGCGTTCAAAATTGGTCCTTATGAGGATGAAGTGCTCTGTGATGTTGTGCCAATGGATGCATGCCATCTATTGTTGGGGAGGCCTTGGCAGTATTATCAAAATGTGACCCATCGGGGTAGAGATAATACTTATGAGGTTCAACATAAAGGAAAGAAAACACTCTTAAAATCATGGAAAGAAGAAGATGTGTTTGAAATGACAGCCTTGTCTCTTGTTTCTATCAGCTATAAGAAGTTTTGCAATGAGGGAAAGGGATCAACTTGTTA
This sequence comes from Sequoia sempervirens, assembly GCA_007258455.2. Lineage (NCBI taxonomy): Eukaryota > Viridiplantae > Streptophyta > Pinopsida > Cupressales > Cupressaceae > Sequoia > Sequoia sempervirens. The sequence goes on from VDFB02350609.1 coordinate 2,465, forward strand.
TTTGCTATTGCCAAAAGAAGCAAGAGAGCCTAGTAGGATCCAACCCCCACCAGAGATGCACAAGTTGTTGGAAGGATATTCTGATATAACACCAACAGAGCTGCCAACTGGTTTACCTCCTTCACGAGGGATCACACACCATATTGACTTAGTGCCAAGATCCAAGCTTCCTAACCAAGCTACATATCGATTATCTCCAAAATAAAATGAAGAGATGAGAAGACAAATTTGTGAATTATTAGAAAAGGGGTTCATAAGGGAGAGCATTGGTCCTTGTGCTACACTAGCTTTACTTTCACCAAAAAAAGGAGGCAAGTGGAGGATGTGTGTGGACTCTAGAGCTATCAACAAGATCATGGTAAAGTATCGGTACCCCCTCCCTAGAATGGATGACTTGTTAGATTGTTTGGTAGGTGCTAATATTTTCTCCAATATCGATTTGAGAAGTGGTTACCATCAAATTCGAATCCGAGAAGGTGATGAATGGAAGACAACATTTAAGGTCAAGGATGGTTTATATGAATGGTTGGTGATGCCTTTTGGAATGTCTAATGCCCCTGCCACTTTCATGTGCGCCATGAACCAGCTATTTAGAGCTTACATTGGAAAATTTGTCATAATCTATTTTGATGATATATTGATTTTTAGCAAGAACATGGAAGAACATTTAGCACACCTACAAATTATTTTTGATACACTTAGAAGGGAGAAGTTGTTTATAAATCTTGAAAAAAAGTGAGTTTTGTATGACCAAGTTGGTTTTCCTTGGAAATGTGATTTCAGTAGCAGGAGTAAGTATGGATCCTAAAAAGGTTAAGGCTATACTTGAATGGCCTATCCCTCAAAGTATTACAGAAATAAGGAGTTTTCACGGATTAGTAAACTTCTATAAGAGATTTATCAGAAATTTTAGCGGAATATGTACACCCTTGACTGATTGTACTAAAGGCAAGTCATTTTCTTGGACCCAAGCAGTTGAAAGAAGTTTTGAACAACTTAAAAGGAAGGTAACCGAAGCCCCTATACTTGCTTTTCCTAACTTTGAGAATTTTTTTACCATTGAGTGTGATGCTTTTGTTGTAGCCATTGGAGGTGTATTGAGTCAAGAGGGCAGACCAATTGCATACTTTAGTGAGAAACTAAATGATGCTAAGAAGAGATATGGCACTTATGATAAAGAATTATATGCTATTTTCCAAACATTGAAACAATGGAGGCATTACTTGCTACATAGAGAATGCATTTTGTTGACAGACAATCAAGCATTGAAATATATCAACTCACAAGCCAGATTATCCCATAAACATGCTAAATAGGTCTCCTTTTCACAAGATTATACATTTGTTGTTCAGCATTTGAGTGGTAAAATTAATGTGGTAGTTGATGCTCTAAGTAGAAGACGCCACCTACTTGTTTCAATGACTAATGAGGTTGTTGGGTTTGAGGAAATGAAAGGAGAATATGCAACAAATCTTTATTTCAGCGAAGTGATTGTTGCCCTCAAGAATCATGTTGATACAAGGAGTAAATTGTTTGAGGACTACTTATTGGAAAATGGATTTTTATTTAGAGGACGTCAACTTTGTATTCCCTTGGGGTCTAAAAGGGAAAAACTTATTCAAGAAATGCATTCAAATGGCTTGGGGGGACACTTCAGAAGGGACAAGACTTATAGCTTAGTAAGTGAGAAATTTTTTGGCCTCAGCTAAGGAAGTGAATAAGATTGTTTCTTCCTATAGAGTTTGTCAAGTTTCTAAAGGTGGGAAAAAGAACACAGGTTTATACAAACCTTTACCTATTCCTGAGGGACCTTGGATTGACATCTCCATGGATTTTGTGTTGGGATTGCCTTGTACACAGCGAGGAAATGATTCCATTTTTTTTGTTGTGATCGGTTTTCAAAGATGGCCCACTTCCTTCCATGCAAAAAGACTACAGATGCAAGTAAAGTTGCTGATTTATTTTTTAAGGAAATTGTTCGCTTACATGGTTTGTCCAAAACCATCACTAGTGATCGAGATACAAAGTTTCTAAAGAATTGAAGCCATAATAGTGGTTTACACAATTGGAAGTGAGGAAGGGAAAACTCACAAAAATAGATGCATGGGAAAAAAAATGATTTTTAGGGCTCACATCTAGAACCCTAGGTTAGTTGAACCCTCTAATACTTCCGCCAAAAATCCATCAAAACCCCTTATAGAAGGGGTTCAAATGAACCCTTGTTCAAATGGCGAACCCCTAGGGTTACAGATTCGGGCACTTATTCCTCATCCCCTCCACACAGAGACACAAAAACTTGAATTTTGGCACTTAGGAGGTTAGGTTGAGAAATAGAGAAGGAATCTTCACAAACCCAACATGAATGAGGTAGTCCCTCCCGGAACAAGCTATCAGTGAATATAATTTTAATATGTTTTGGTTTTATTATGTATTTTATTTTTTTTACTTTTATTAAACATAGGTTTTTCATTGAAAATGAAGGTCTTTGATTACGCACCTGCGTGGAAAAATAGCAAATTATCAAAAAAAAATTGCAGAAAAATATAGGTGCACCCAGGATATTGAAGTCCTTGATCAACAAAAGAAAAAAAAATTGAATTTTAGATATATACAAAATGTTGTGTTGTTATCGACCCAGCTATGTATGAATTGTAATTGGTTTGAATTCAAAACTTGATTAAAAGAAAAATATTCAATTAAAATTGTCTAACTAAGTGTAAGCACTAGATATTAGAGTTATGAATCTAAATTCAAAATAATTAGAATTTTATCCTCCATCAAAAAAATTATGCGTTATATGGTGTGCATCACTTTTAAAAATATTTTTTTGTTTGAAAAAAACCAATTTTCATAGGAGATGGAAAAAGAAGTGCAATTTGATTCCAATTTTTTTGAAAAAAATATGTTTAGAATCCACAGACTAAATGTGACAAGACTCTAGTTTTCATGATCTTCAAATTCTTCATGGTTAAATAGCTATAGGTTCAGAGATATAAAGATTTAGTTTAAAAATAATTTAGGTGTTAAGTTCGGTAAAAATTGTAAAAAACCACTATTGTGGGATCACCTAAGTCACTTTTGGAGGACATTGTGGAAAAAGCTTGACAGTAAACTGCAGTATAGTTCAGCCTATCATCCTCAAACGAACGGACAAACCGAAGTGGTTAATAGGAGTTTAGGTAATTTTCTTTGATGCCTAGTTGGTGAAAATCCAAGATAGTGGGATTTGATTTTGGCACACACTGAGTTTTCTTTTAACTCAAGCATCAATAGGTCAACTAGTAAGTCTCCTTTCCAAGTTGTTTTGGGAAGTAATCTTAAAGGGGTTGTCGATCTTATTGATCTTTTGAATAGAAAATGGATTAGTCAAGATGTAGAGGACTTTCAGCATACAAGAAATACAACAGGAAGTGAGGCACAAATTACAACTAAGCAATGAGAAGTATAAAAACGATGTTGATTTGCATCGAAAGGAGAAAGTATATGAAGAGGGTGAACAAGTCATGGTATATTTGTGTAAAGAAAGATTTTCTCAAGGCAATTATAACAAATTGAAACCCAAAAAATTAGGACCATGTAAAATACTAAAGAAAATAAGTGAGAATGCCTATCTACTGGATTTGCCTAAAGACTTAGACATAAGTCCAGTTTTTAATGTTGTTGATATTTATCCCTACTATCCTGGTCCTCAACCAGTCCTTGATGAAAATGTGCAGAAAGACTTGGCTCGTGCTTTGCCACGAAGGGAAAAGGAGCATATTGAAAAGGTTGTTGATACCAAGATTGCTACCACAATATCCAAGAATTACAAGATGTATTTAGTGAAATGGATGGGTTTACCTAATTCCAATAACACTTGGATCACTGAAGAGGATCTCCTAAAGTTGACAAGATCAGATTCTTCTAAACCAGGAGGTTCAGACCTTTTTAAAGGTAGGGAAGATGATGTAACCGTTGAAGTCGTCCATGTTTGGGCAGATGTGTAACAGGAGACAGTTGGCTCCCTCTGTCAATCCGTTACTTTCTTTCTTTTTGTTGTGCGACTACCAGTCTGGGCAGTGGTTATTTTTGGCTTGTTCCTTCTTTATGGAGGAGTTTTGGATTTCTTGGTTTTGGGTTTTGGGGATGGAAGACTTGGAGATGGGGATGGAGTGCATTATTCATTTTTAGCTGTAAATGTTTCTGATGATTTACTTGGACTGGTTTTCTAATAAAATTATCCAATCTCTATTCTCCTGAGTCCTTCATTTTTCTTCCCTTCTGTGTGTGTGTTTTGTATCTTTCTATTTTAGGACTTTACTCCATATTTTGGTAATGGAATACAACATTGAGTTGTATGTTAAGATGTTAAGCTGCAAGGTATTATGGATTTGAGCTGAGGAGCCGACCAGGATCGTTTGGAGGCCCAGGTGCAGGCCCTGAGGTTGATTTCTGCATCATTTAGTCTACATAATCTCCTCCACACAAGTAAATATTTTTTAGCATAGCTCAAAATACTAATGTATTTGACTCCAAATTTTGACAAATATTTGTTGGTATTTCAACAAACTATTGTTGAAATACCAATGAAACACTCATATAAATTTTGTCACTAGTTTTTCGTCACTTTCACGACCAAATTTTATACCTCAAAACCGTGACCCAGCATCATCGGTCATCGCCACGGAAAATGGAATTGGTGTTCATCATAAAATCAACACAAATTTCTTCGCAATTTCAATGAACAATCACCAAACATTTGTTGCATGTAGAGAAACTTTGTCAAAGGTTTTAGTGGTTCATCGGTTTAGGTGCGTTGAAATTGTGATGAAAATATCATCACATGTATAGCAACTTTGTTAGAGGTTTTATTGTTTTGTCAGTTTAGGTTCATCAAAATTGCGACGAAACTTGCAATTTTTTATAAAAAAATTATTCGTTCAAATGTATGCTATTACATACATTTGAATGAATTTTATTATCGGTGTGGGTGAGTTTTCCAATGTATTTGAGGATCTTTTTGAATTCCATGACCACATCACTAGCATCATGTATGGCTAGAACCACACAGCCAACTTGTGCAAACCTGTGCTCATATCAACATACATATGAACAACTATACAAAAACTTAAATCATCTGCAATCAAGACAGGCACAAGAGATGTGAGCATTATGTACAAAATTACTAAGTTGAAGTCTTTAATGTCTTACACTATTACTAAGTTTAAAGTCTCTATAAACATCACAACCATAAAATGATCCTAAAATTCCAAAGATAATGAACAAGAATATATGTGTATGTGTGTGTGCATATGCACATGTGTGTGTCTGTACATATATAACTATATATATATAGATTTACATATATGTATATTATGTATACTTGTGTGTACTCTGCTGTATAAAAGAAGTTAGAATCCTATGGTTCTTCAAAAGAGTTCATTAGGAAATATCTTGAAAGTGTTTCCCTAATTTGATGAAGTGGGAAGGATAAGTTTGATTTAAATAAATATAAATTGGTTTTACAATAAACCGCATCATAAAATAAGAAGACCATGTGTCTACTTGTGTAGGTATATTCAAGCATTCTCCTTCCTCACTCACTCAAGTAAATTTCTAATCACCCTCAACCATACATGAGATCTGTCTTGAAAATTTAAGTAGTGAAAATGTTCTAATAATATTCTAAATAATTTAATTCAATACCTCTCTTATGCCTATAGTTACACACAAATTAAAATACAAATATAGCTCTAACGTTTCAAAGAATCATGCATTACTACAAAATTTGAGAGACCATCAAGGTATCAATATAGAAGAAAAGCAACAAGACCTTGGTCCTTTTTAATTAAAAAATATATATCTAAAGAGAGAGTCACTACATTGCCAATGTCATCTACTTTACTTTGAAGGCTATCTAATTGGGAGGACATAGTACCATCCACTTCAGTTATTTCCATTTGGTTTTGTTGTGTTAATTTTTGAAGAAACCCTATGTCTTCCCCTAAGCTTGTGTAGGACTTTTCAAGATTAACCATGCTAGAATCCATGGTTTTATGCATATATAACTGTTGTTCTTGTAACTTGGATTGAGTATCAGTTATGTGATGAGATTGCTCAAAAATGGCATTGGACTTCTCTAAGACATTTGTGATTTTATCTTCTACAGTTTTTTATTTCTCTACCAACACCACTGCCTAGGACTCGATAGTGATGAGTGAATCATAGATTTGACTAGAAGACTCTAAAAAATTATTTGATTGTTCTTCTATTTTACCTAGTTTTTCCACCACACAATGAGCAAATGACTTCAACTCGTTCACAACCCTTTCTGTATCTCTCTTAAATGCATGGCTCCTGCAAATAACAACTCAATTTGTTAGAAACAAAAAATGACAACATACAAATTTATTTGATTATAAATTCTTCACCTATCCATATACCAAGATTGTTTCAACTGCATAAAAAATTTGCAAGTTACTTCAAGTACAATAGGAGTAGCCTCTATGAAAATTGGCATTTGGACTCGTATGACTGAATTTGTTCACAAGCATTCTGCTGATGCATTTTTCTTAAACAAAATTGCTATGAAAAAAACAAGTATTTTCTTTGGACATATATATATATGGCTTTAGGTAAATTCACCACCAAAAAATTCACCTCTAACAATTCATCGCCATGACAAATTCATCTCATGGAAAATTCACCACTAGAAATATGATATGAACTATTGGTCATGAATTTTCCACGAGATGAATTTGTCATGACGATGAATTGTTGGAGGTGAATTTGTTGACGGTGAATTGTTGGCAGTGAATTTACCTAAAGCCATATATATATACCAAAAATAGAAAGGGATATACATCTATTAGTGTAGTTTATCATGCTTATGTAGTTTGAGTGTAGTGGAATCCCTACGACATTAGAATTTTAGCTTAAAGAAAATCCTAATATATGGAACTCTTCCTCATAAACAAAGGGTGAGATATAATTGCATCGAAGGTTACTCAGACTGCATTGATCTTTAACTTGTTATCATCACTAAAAATGCATAGATCCTAATTCTTGAGCCTGTTAGCATTCTTAAGATAGCATTGATTCAGATCCTAGTAGCATCAATGGAGGCAAACCACATTCAACATGGATCATAAATTATGGTATCATTGTGATGCAGAAAAAGAAAACTACAATTTCATTTGATTTTTAAGTTGTGACTTTTGAACTCTTAGTACCATAATAGGAACTTGAGAAGACCATATCATGACAAAAAGGTAAATACTAATTTTAAGAGCATGTCATAGCAAAAGGGTAATACCAACATATCATGGTAAAAGGGTAATTTGAAGAGCATATCAAGCCAAAAGAGTAATAACAATTTCATACTTCCAAGTAAATGATGCTCGTTATAACCTCTATCTTCAAGTGGAAAACTCAAAAAAATTCCTTTGAAACAGCATCATAACTCCTTATTCTTGCTACCCCTACAATCACACACTCATCTAACATTGAAAAGACATTAAAATTAATCCATTCCATTGACCATCTATCCCTACATCGGTGGAATGGCCATAGATTCCTTAATAGACTCTCAAACCACTGTGGAAAGAACTCTTCTCGAGACATAGGAAGTTGATTTTATTCTTTTATTTCTTACAAACTAACCTTCAAACTTCTTGAAAATGAAAACTAACTCTTTTCTACATGTGATCACACAAGAATCTATTTTTTGGAATTCTTATACTATCAATACAAAGAAAGAAACTATGTAAAGAATGCTACAACTTAGAAAAATAGGGGCTTTATTGCAAATTTTGGTTACAAGAATACAAATTTCCTCTCTTCCACACTTTACAATGCCTTTTTATGGCTTTTCCCCTCTTATCAACTATTTTTTCCAACTTCCCATCAGTGTAAACTACCTTTTAACTCTTGATTTTCTTGATTTTCTTGCTTTTTGTCAACTTAACAACTTTTGACAATATGGAGCTAATGCAAGTTTTGTATTTTTTTCCTATTTTGACCTCCTAGTAACTTATTACATAACTGAAATACAAGAACACTACAGTGGCTGAGAGAAAGAGATTGCATAATGAGGAGTCAGAGCATATCAAGGTAAAGTGCATTTGAGAGTGAATCTTTGTATGTTTCATCAATCAAGTGAGTGCAAAGAGCATGATAGTAACATCTAAGTAGTGCAATCAAAGGTGAATGAAGATGATGCAAAGAATCATTTTTTTTAAAGTGTTTCATATAGGCTATGAAGTAGAATTTTGTTGTTTGAGAATAAACAAAGTGCATTTTCTTTCAAGATATGAGCATGTTGTAGTAAGTATACAATGGAATATGAACATCAACTCCATTATTGTATATACATTGCATCGATGTGTCAGTTTCAAAGGAGCTCTAAAAGGTGATAGTGTGCTTAAAAGAAGAGAGTTTGTGTATATCTTACAACCATGTTAAAGGGAAACAGATGCCCTGATAAAAGCTTGCTTTCTCTCATCTTCTAAGAGCCCAAAGTAGTGAATAAGAGCCTATGAGGCTTCTAATGCTCGAAGCAAAGAAAGGAACTCTCTTTTAATTGAAGTGAAAAAGAGAAAAGAATACATATAATGACAAGTTGTGGGAAGTATGGAAGGAAAATGCAAAATACCCAGAAATGCGGTTTCGAGGAAACAAACCCAGAGGAAGGTAAAAGATGCTTTTATTCCTTTCATAAGAGAAACAATGCCACCTCTAAGCCATTACATGCTGAAGTAAAATAAATGCACTGAGAGGGGTGGAGCAATGAGTTTTTTCAAAAACAAACCCTGGTAGTTTGAAATAAGACAATCATTTTAAGAAATGAAAAAATTAATGGTTCAAGCCACGAGCATAATCATGAAGCTATGGGAAATGCTTGAAGGAAAGAGAAAATCAAGATTTATGTTCTATTATTTCAAAAAATAGGGAAAACTTCTATTCACATCTACAGCTAAAACATACTGAAATCCCTCAGAAGTAGTGGCACTAAGAATGCAAAGGTTTTTCATTTTACAAGAATTATAGAATTTATCAAGATTTGGCATATGGAATGCAAATATTTTCATTGTCTTTCCCTAAAATGAGCTCAAATCGAGTATAAATATCATGCAAAAATTGGGGGAGAATACAAAACTTGAATGGGAAGAGCTACCTATTGGAAAATGTGTTCAAATGCCTCAGCAATAATCTCTAGAAACTCTTCAAGCATTGGCCCTAAGATGGAGGAAACTTCAATAGAGAAGACAAGATAAAATACATCAGAAAAATGTATTATGGTCATGATAAAGAGGCATCAAAAACCCTTCGAAATGAAGTCAATATGCCACAAAATGACCAAAAAATAACTTACCACTGAGTTCCTAAAAAGAAGCGACCCAAAAGCAGCAAAAGACAATGAAGAATCGAGCCCCCAAGGTCAAACCATAACTTTCCAATGGTGGTCATTTGTGCAAAGCATCTTTTCTTCCAAAAGATTGGAGATGTGAATGAAGTCGATGAGTCAAGAATCCAATAGTTTTGTTTTAGGGTTTGTGAGTTCGCCCTAACTTGAAATTGTGATTTTATCACATTATTTCAAGAAAAAATCAAATACCAAGCTATTCCATTTGTGCCTTTGCATTTACCTTGGCATGTAGGTCGAACATAGGTTTTGTGCTTTGATTTATTTCATGCCCTTGGGAAAAAATCAAATAGATGACCTTGAACTTATGTTTTGCCTAAGTTTAAGATGCCTAGGCTTCCCATTGATCTTGAATAGGCATATAGGATAAATGCCTTAGTTTTTTTATGATTTTTTATAGAAAAATAAAATAAAATAGGATCCTTTGCATGTTATTTTGATTTTTTGCAAAATATCAAATCTTACCCAAATTGCAAAAATCATAATAATAGGAGCCTGTTCTTGGATTGTTTTTATTAAAATGATGATGTTTTTAGTGATTAAGAAGTCTGGTAATGGCAGAGGTACATGGTTGGTTGCCTTGGATGGAAATAGATGTTAATGGGTATGATGAATGAATGGACTATTTTTAAAGGTCTTGAATTTGGATTTTGTTTGATTTTGATCAATAGGATACTGATTGTGATTTGGAATAAGGTTTTGTTAAAGTGGAATACTGACTTGTTGTCTTGAAATCTTGTAGAATTGAAATAGGAAAGGTAAGCCTAAAATTGAAAAATGGGAAAGGATGATAAATAAATGGAATTCTAATTTTTTTCCTATATTTTATCAACTAGATCTACTAAATAGGTTACAAAATGTGAGATAGAAACATTATACCAATGATCATTATAAGTTATCTATTAGAGTTGGTCATCAAGAAGGTAACCAAGAGAAGGTGTCTAGATATATATTAAATAGTTGAAGGGGTTCAATCAAAGAAGAATTGAATATATTAACTATCTATTATGTTGATAAATCATATTAATTTCACTAAATCATAAAGATAACATAAAATTTAGATT